>JAWQRJ010005477.1:0-10215 GCA_033557515.1 Diorygopyx duplodentatus
TGATAGCGCTCGCAGCGCCATCTATGAAGATTAGTATTCAAAATTTACACTAAAAATCCACAAACTTTATACCATTTGATACCGCTTTGGTTTCATGTTGCTATCTTCACTGGTTCAAAAGTTAGCAAGGGGGGGGCATTTACGTCCGCACTGTATAATATATGAAAGAACCCTGCAAAAAAACCATCGATACAAGTATTCTCAAAATTTTATTAGATGAATAATTGTAATATAATAAAATTAGGTTAGTCAAATGTATTTTTTTTTGAAAGAATGTCCAATAACTCCTAAATGATACATTGGTTAGAATAATTGAATGAAGCTTTCATATTCTTTAAAATAGATGTGGGCGTTTAAAATTCCTAAACACATTCCTAACGTTTGCTAACAAAAAAATGTCTTGTATGAAACATTCACACGACTTTCTCTTACCTTGTTAAAATTTATGAAAGATATGTGATAATATATAATATATGAAAGAACCCTGCAAAAAAACCATCGATATAAGTATTCTCAAAATTTTATTAGGTGAATAATTGTAATATAATAAAATTAGGTTAGTCAAATGTATTTTTTTTTTTGAAAGAATGTCCAATAACTCCTAAATGATGTGACTTTGGGCAAAATACTGGGAGTCCCACTTATAAATCTGAAATTGCATAACGTCTAGATGAAATGGGACACTTCATATATATGAAAATGCTTCTAGAAGAGAAGCTTCTAGAATTTGAAACTTGTCTAATTTGCTAATTTTGTTGCCTAAAATGATTATAAATAGGAGATGTGTTGACCATAGACTGACGGACAGACAGATGGACGGACGGACGTACAGACGGACGGACAGGATGGCTAAAATGGCACAATTAGTCTGAGAATAGTATAATTCGACCAGATATATCAAAATCTCACCATCAAAATTTTGGACCGAATGCAATACTTTCTCTTTATATTTTTAGGGCAAGAGAAGCGAAAAACATCATTACTACGATTGAAAATGAAATCAGATTTTTTAAATAATATTTATCTGTATTTATTTGGCATTTACTATTCTGCGGGAGTTCATATTACTGCGGTAATCGCGTTTTTAACGAAAATCGGGCTGTGAATGATACGAGTTTTAATGCACATACTCCGCCATCTCAATGCACTAGGTGGTGTTCAAAACAATATTTTGTTGCACAACGCATTGCTATTATAAGTTATTACCAAGCTTTGTGCCACCGAACATAAATGTTCTCACATTTACAATAAATGGGAAACAATTTTCGCATCACACTACGAACGTGCAGTATACATATTGCACGAAACATTGCTCAAAACCGAATTTCCATCTAAGGGGCAATTTGTAGATTTAAAATTTTAATCTCTTCTGTGATTAAAATTAAATGTTTAGCACATCTAATATAGCTTTAATTTAGCTTCAGCTTTTAAATATTAATTAAAAACATTAAGCATATTTAATAACTGAGTACCTAGTAGACCAAGCTAGCTCGGTTCAAAGAACAAAACACGTTAGTCTTCTAGAATTTTTGAAAAATTAATACCCGTGGTTGTGAAAAAAACCTTTCATGCCATTCATGGGCCTTAAATTAAGGAATTATTTAATTTTTTTTATTGATAATTATTTCGGATTATATGTACTATGAGATGTGTATTACAGCTTTCCAGAAACACTAACAGTTTTTCCAGGAAAAAATATCAAACTTTCAATTTCCGGCCTGATGAAAATTTTCTTCCAAGTTTGAAGCCCTGTAGTGAAAAAAAAATATACCGCGGATTTAGTGCCCATTAGCTTAAAAAGTTCTAGATTTAATGTAGATTTTTTATACTAGAAAAGAAAATTATAGCTATTTTAATGCCGAAGGGACTGTTTTGTGTTTTGAAAATAAAGAAATGGAGTATCAAACTTGATTTTCTAATTTAATATTCACTTTATTTGGAGCAACACGAGATTTGGTATAAGAAAATATTAGAAAGTTTGTATGCATCTCACCAAATTTATTAACTTCACACGTTAACATGTTCTTCTACGTGTTAACTTCTTGTTGTGTTTCGAATAAAAACAATGACAATAAATTAAATCAAAATTAAGAAATCGTGGTTTTTAGGACGCGAATAACATGTGAATAATTTATGAAATCAAATGGTGTGGATCACTCACACGACTTTCTCATACCTAACCACCCGATCTCTAAACGGTGCCACTTTGGACATATGTATGTTTAATAAAATTGATCATAAATTCCATAAAAACGCTACTTAGCTATGCTACGCTTAAACTTAGGCAACCCAACCTACATGAGCGAAATTATATTTTAAAGTTGTATTTTTCTCTCGAAAACGGCTTGTTTTAAAGAATGCAGTATATAGTTATTATGCAATTTAAAAATGGTTTTAAAAACCATACTACCTAGCGTATGTTTATGAACGTACCATTGGTTAATTTGTGTAAACAGGAATTAGTGAAATATCGTTCAGTGTAAACGATGCTTTGTCACCTTGTTGACAGTAAGCCAACCTAAGTTCTTTTTTGCTGTCAAGAAAGAAGTTTAAATTTAAATACCATTGGACGCGGCTAAGGGTGGAAGTGCACAACCCAACTTTGTATATTGCAAATATAGAGACTTTTTCCAGAAGGAAGGGGTCTTCGAAAAGATGGAAGTGAACGAGGGACCCGTGGGTGAACCTATGCCCGGACCATCAATCCACTAATCCATAAGGTAAGAAATGGTCCGTCTGTTGTAAATTAACTTACACCATGGCTGTTTATGTTGACAATCATTTAAATAGAGAAATTTTGGATAAGTACTTTATATTTAAAAAATGGAAGTTAATAATTGTACCTTTTGTATATATTTTGTATTTAACAATAGGAAAGTAAGACTACTGGAAAAGAAGGAGAAGTATGGATTTCATAGCAACGAGAATAATTCGTCCAGATATGTCAAAATCTCACCATCAATTTTGGACCGAATACATTAATTTCTCTTTATGTGAGAGAAAGTAAAAAGTTATAAGCAAACTATAATAAGTAAATAATATAAAAAATAAAAATCCAAACCCTGGGCATAAAATATTAATAAATAAAAAACAATTAAAGAAAACTTCATACAATTACTTAAAAGTCTTTTTCACAAAGAAAAGAAAATTGTAATTTTCAATTTTTGAACAATTATTTTGTTTTGTTTTAGATTATAGATACAATGGATGCATTGAGAGTATTGCAAAACACTTCTTTAATGAAATACTCTATCATACAAAACCCATATTATACAAGAGTCATTAAATAACTCCTGTATATTATTTTGATATTGTACTATTGTACTACAAAATAATTAGTTGCCCAATAAGTTCTATTTCAATATTACTCAGAATTTTCAAGGCTAAAGAGGTTTATCCCTAGAGATATATCATATTTTTAAAACTGCATTTCATCTAAATTTTAATAAAATATAATTTAACACGTCATATTGCACTACAAAAATTATGTAAGTACATACCTTTTGGTATTCCTGTGCTACCGGAAGTATACAAAACAATGGCCAGATCATCTTTAACGTGTTTCAGGCATTCCTTATCTTCAAGGTTGTCAACAGATAATCCATCGCTTCTCGCAATTAAGTCTTTATAAGACAATTTCTTCGTATTAACGAAATAATCTGAATTTTGCTCATAGATGACCAACACCGGTTTTGCTTCCCTGCAAATGTGTTCCACTCTAGGACCCGGAAAAGTGGGATCAATTGGTAAGTATGCAGCACCCGATTTCCAGATTCCAAGCAGCGTGGCTACCAAATTATCAGAAGGGCACATGCTAACTGCTACTATGTAATCCCCATCATTGTTACCCGACAAATTTTCGTTCTTGACGGTTCTTATTATTGCTCTGGCGATACGATTCGATTTCTCGTTGAGTTCTTTGTACGACGTTTTGTTGATCGTCGGTCCATCTAAACGTGAAGTGTGGTCTATGTTAGATATAAGTGAACAGATCTTTTATGGTTCTATTACCTTCAAAAATCAATGCTGTATGATCAGGGGGCAACTTTTGCACAGCTTTTTCGAATAACCTGTGGGCCGAGGTGACTTTTAAAGGCCTTGTTGGGCCTCTGATGATGGATAAGTTGGGTATTGAGCCCATAGTCTGAAAGAAGAAAATAAAAAGTATTAAGAAAAAAGATTCTTTTATTAATAATTGAAAAAAAAAACGTAAAAAACTTAATTTGTCAATTCAGAACACAAAAAAGAATTTAATTACAAGTAAATGGCATGAAAATTAAATTATTGTAAAAAATTTACAGTCATTCAGAAATGTCGAGATCAAGAGATACGAATCCAATTATGAAATAAAAAAAATAATACTATTTTTATTTACACAATGTCCCGTTGCATAAATAAACGTTATAGTAGCGATTAAATAATTAGTGTGCATGACAGTTGCGTAACGAAAGCAGTAAATCAAAGAAAGGAATATTTTCGATTCTACCAAGGTCAGCTTTTATATCTTATGCCTACGTTGAATTGATTGCTACCTTCTCTCTATCGCTTAGCACTGCTGCAATCGCCCATTAACGTATTGCAACACTGAAAATTGAAACTTGGCTAAGGACTAAAAACTGTAACAAAACAAAATCTGCAGAAACGAAGCAGAGAGCAAACCAAATCAAGGTAGTCGTGGCCTCATTCGATATTCCTAATTACTAATTAATTTTTCGCGCTCGTTTCCGAAGTAGTTGAGTGCAAGCGGTAACCTTCCGTTGCTTTTTTCGTAAAATCCAGTAAGGTTACTTCCGGACGGACACGGTCGGATTGTGCAGGAATCCGAAAAAGTGCTCACCAATCCCTAATGTATTCGCGTTTATGGTAACGGGCAAAAAACAGCCTTCAGATGGTGGCAGTGGTAGTGGTTTCTAGGCAGGTTTACTACGGGAATTATACAATTATTATTATTGTACTCGGTGGTTTAATCGTAATTGTATCTATTACCGTTGCAAAAGGATAATTGAATTGCCACCTTAGGTATTACTTGTCCTTTTGTCCTGTCGACGCTTAGACGAAGGTTGTAGCACAAGTTGCAATGAAACAACAAAAATTCACTACTGTGCAGAATTAATAACATTGTAATAGCGAAGAGGAAGAAATCAAATGAAAGATATAACCAAGTTTATTACCAGCAAATTAGATGTCACTCATTATGTCATCTCAACATTGTTCCTTTAAGATTTGCTTCTTGAATACTTTACACAATTCGAGGTTACTTCAATTCTATGTTATGTGACCGCCAGAAATCTCTGATTTCAGTAACCCTTACAGCATCTTCTTTCACTCCGGATAATTTGTTAGAATTATACAAATTCAGGAACATGAATCTAAAATCAAGTAAACTAACTTGAAAAAGGATGGAAATTGGACACTGTCCGACGATAACATTAAAACATTTACCAATTTCTATACTATCAGTATGCCGAACAGAATGGCTTAAATCATACATTTAAGGAAGAAAAAGATGGTTACTAAGAGCTGGTTAATGAAGTACTGCGCACAACTTACAAAGTACAAAAACGTATTCGGGAAAAATTTTGCCCGAATATTTTGATTTTAATAAGATTCAAGTTTGTAGTTATAGAAGGTGATTTCATTAACGACATGAAAAAGCATAAAATTAATATTATTTCAAATAGAACGCGTGCCTTGCGAAACTTTGGGTTGCAACATAGAGATCGTTGAACGTTGAAGGATACTGCGCGCTGTTTGTTGTAATGAGAATGAACTATTTCAAGTTTCCGTTAAATTACTCGCTATTGTACAACACGAAAACACTGCACAGTCGATTTAAAAAGCGTAAAAATCCTTAAAACCTAAATCCGTAGAAACCTTGAAACAGTTTGGTCGACAGAGGTTTCTTTCTAATTTATTTAAATAGTTGGCCTTTCTTCTGATAATGCACTTAATGCTGATTAATTAACGTACTGCTTGATTTATTCGAAATAATTATTGCGGAGCAGGTGTGCGCTTTAATCAAGAAAAAATAATTACCACTTGGATAAGTGTTCAACCTGTCCCTAATTGTCCTTTGCATTAATTGTTATGGTAGACTAAGAATATTTATTAGTCCTTTCTTTTTGACCGTTTGCCGATTTTCTTATTAACACTGTATTTATAGCATTAATGTGTTTTTAATTGGCCTCAATTCCCCCTAACTCTAACACTTACTTTACAAAGGCTGGATGTAAGACGGATTTAACATTCAATGGATTCATGGTTTTTGTATACAGAGGTATTCATGGCATCACGAAATTTATCTATTTATGTTTTCATCGTAACAGTAACATTAGCTTATGTTTACTCAAACGACAGTTTGAGTTACGATTCTGCCAAACTACAATCTTATAACTTAATAATTAATAAATAAATTCCAAGGCCTCCTAGATTCATTTTTATTCGATTATGTGTTTTGCAATATGTGGTCAAGAATGTTATTTGCAAGTGATGTCCCTACGTTAATGTATTCTTTCTTTGTTCGGTAATTATGGTTGTTTTTCTTGGCCATAATTACTTTATGACCATTGAGAAATAATGAGAATGGTTGTTATTCAAGAACTAATGTTGCACGTAACAAAGGAACGTGATAGACTATGATTACTTGTTTTGTTAACACTTCAAAAACAAAAAATCTACTGTTTATTGTTGTATATTAGAACACCTAAATCTAAAGGCAATAAGATCAGTAATGTATGTACTGTAGCATTGTGAAGTGTTTAAACAATGGAAAGTTAGCTTATTTAACACTTTTGTTTTAAACATTTTTTAATTATGTGTTAATGAGATTAATGAATCTAAATAATCTAAAATACATTGAAGTAATTTCTATCGCTTATAGAAAGTGAAGAAATTTACTTTATGTTACTTTATGAACTAGTATAAATAGATAGTGATAAGCTGAAGTTTAATGCAGAATACCTATGTACTTAAGAAATTCAAAGATTGTGTTGGAAGAGGAAATATAATTCACCAAAGACCAATTGGCTGGTTTGAATTATCGAAATGACTCAGAATCAGAAAACTAAATATATGCAATATTAAATAAAGTTTTTTTCTTCTTTTCCTTGAATATTCACCTCGGGGGCAGTGGACAGCATAGTTTACTTGTCTTAACTAATTCGGATTGTAATGACGCTCAACTATTTACTTTTGAATCAACATTAGTGGGAACACAAGTAAACATCTGTCATTAAAAACCTTTTTAATGGTTTTTTCTCTCTGCTATTAACATCATGAAATATTGATAGTTAGGGAATTCAATTTCTACTGAGCACAACCTTCTCCTTTAGTTCGTTCATTTTCTTCAAAAAGAATTATGTATAAACCTAATAATATTTAATTGCAACTAATATTATTTGTAATTAGTAGCAAACCAATTAATCTAATGCTATACAAATTACGAAAGATAAGGATAATTTCGGCTTTTAAACTATTACTTCATCGTTATTCCCCTTATATTAATGATAAAAATCACGAAGGTGAACAGTATTTATTTAATTACAGTTCATTGCCACCAGAACTATCAATGTTCAAGTTAAGTTAAGTTAAAACTGGTCGGCGTCACTGGACCCCAAAAACAACATTTTCCAATCGTAGTTTCTAATTGTTTATTCTTTGTCTTCTTACGCAGTATATTTACGAATTTTATAGTTAGGTATACAAAATAATCTCCGACAACTAGATCCGGGTTGTAATAGAACAGATGAGGGAAGTGGAACCGACACTGATGGCGGGGCTAAAAGAAATGCAGAAGATGAATATGAAAAGCATTTTAATCCAAGTAAATAAATGAAAAGAACACATACAAGAGATATTAAAGCAAAAGAAAACACAAGCCATACTCTGATAAAAATAAAAATCATGAACAGATGACAAAGTTAAAACAAGAAAACAACCCAACCCAAACAAAGATTTGAGAAATAAAATAAAAAATCTGAATGGAAGAGTGGAGCAGCTCGAAAAAGAATAGCGAAAGAAGGTGGCAAATAAGGACAAACAAACGAAACTAGGGTATAAAAAGGTGACAATTGATGGAAGAGAGTGGAATTTGGATGAGAAACAAGAAGTACTAACCGATATACCCTTTGACATGAAAAAAACAAAACAACTAGAATAGAAAGACTGCTATAAGTCAACGAACAAGACGATCGAGAAGGGCAAGAGAAGATCAAGGATAGATAGCAATAACATAAAAGAAATAACGATTATGAAAACGGGAGTAAGAAACAAAATACAAAAGAAAATGAAGAAACTTAACATAAATAGAAAAAAAACAAGTGCTCAAGATAGCAATATAGAATGTACAAGGAACATACGAACCTGCTGCCTTAAACAATCTGACAAGAATCCTGAAGAAGAATAGAATAAATATAGCCGCCATACAAGAAACAAAACGGGGATGTATTTTTTACGATGAATTTTCGGGTATTCTATAATAGTATCGAAAAAAAGAGAATTTTTGGGACTATGGTGGGAAGTGGTAAATAAAAAGGTCATAGATTTCGAGGCAGTATCGGAGGTGATCTGCAAAATTAGGAAAAAGGGAAAGTATAGGAAAGTAACAATGATAAATATACAAATGAAAACGATGAAGAGGAGAATGCACCAATAAATGAAAAAGATGAAGAGGAGAAAGATACATTTTACGACTAGGTCGAAAAAATATTAAGTCAAGCCCCGAAATACGACAGAAAAATAATCATGGAGGCTGCTGATGGGAGTTGGATGCCTTTCAACTGAAGGGGTAGCACAATGGGCGCATTGGGGCTTCAGTGCAGAGGGAAAAACCGCACTCATCACATCCAGATCCAGATCCAGTACCTTCTTTGCATATAAAGATATCCATAAAGGAACGTGGAGATCACCGGATGGTATGACAGTTAACTAGATCGAACATTGCTTAATAGAAAGTAAATATGCAAAATATGTAAGGGCTTACAGAGGAGCAAATATAGAATCAGACCATGGTGGAAATGATACTAAAGCAAGAAATGCTGAGACCTAGTAAAATAAGTGGAGACATAAGAAGAAGAAGTATGACTCAAAAATACATCTTGATTAAATAAGGGCGATCTACGAGGTAATGCTGAAAGAGAAATTACAGACAGATAGAGAGTGTAGAGGGTACAGAAAAGAAGTGGTAATAATAAGAGTAGTATTCAAGATATAGCAAATACTGTGGCACCCAAGAGAAAGAAAAAGAAACAAGAAGATTGGTTTGACGAAGAATGTAAGGAGATGATTACTCAGAGAGATAAAGCCAGAATGGAAATGATATTCTACAGGCAAAAACTACAACCACAGCAATTAACTTAACATTGATCCAACATACAAAATATAAGTACTTACAGTTGAGTTTACAATGTAGAAAGGTGCGAATCAAAGCAGGGACTTTCATTTAGTGGGGTTACATTAGACCAGGGGTGTGCAAACTTTTTTGGTTATCGACCCCTTTTAAAATATCTGTAGCAGTTTTCGACCCCCTCAACTTTATTAGTGAAAAAATTATATACAGTGTGTTTTCAGGGCCAACCTTATATCTCCGTTAATATTCAAGATAGAATAAAAAACTTTGTATAAAAATTGAATTATTTTAAAATTGCAATTTGGCGGAAAATTTAAAAATATTTTATTACAATTTCCCGCTAGAGGGCAATAGTCAACTTTTTTTTCTTGAATAGGATTATGTACTTAAATATTTTTTGTGCATCTATCTTATACAGGATTTTTTCTCTTAACAAATATCTAAAAATATCATAACATTAAATAATGTCATTTGCGAGATATATCATTTTTAAAGATCTTATTTATTGATCGGGATTAATTAACACAATACTAAGTAGGCATAGTTCGTTTGACAGATAGCATATTTTTTATAATACACTACTGAGTAATGGTACAGTACAAATTATAACACATCGGCAGCTTTCAGCTTACTATTGTAGTTGAACAGCGCAATATAGCATTTGGCATAGTGACGAGTTGGTGAAAACAAAAATCTTCTAATTCTTTGTAAAAGGGGATAAAACTAATTTAATAAAAAAATAATTTAATTAAAAATTTAATTTATCTATCGACGCCCAATCGACCCCCTGGACCCACGTTGACCCATAACAACATCATATCGACCCCCAGGGGTCGATATGGACCACTTTGCGTACCCCTGCATTAGAC
>JAWQRJ010005478.1:0-10215 GCA_033557515.1 Diorygopyx duplodentatus
GTCGTACACTCTTGGACAATCTTGGTTGCATATATGAACTAGCTCGGTCTATTGCTATCCGGGCGAGCTTTGTTAGGGGTGGAAAACAATGTTTTTTTAAATGTTTTTAACCCAGTTTTTTTTAATGTTCTTCCAGGTACTCTGAATTAAGTGAAATAGTGAAACGTGATAATAGAGGTTATAGGAGTACGTCAAACAAGGAGATTTGCCCTCTATCACCGGAAATCTAATCATCTTAGTCTTCTATGGTCGTTTTATCGATCCCAGCTTCCACGTTTGTATTGCCTAACAATGGAAGCTTTGCCGAGGCAGGTTTAGTATATTATTATGTACCTCCGATATTAATTTAGAATGTTATTGTATATTGGTACTATTGTTCCTCAAATACAATTAATTTGAAGACTCCTACCTTGCCAAATGTCTGTCAATACACATGTTCGAAGCCATGAAGTAACGATTAAATAATCCTTCGTTAAATCAGTATATCCCGGGTAATTATTAAAGTGTTATCTAATTGTTCGTAGGAAGATGACGTAGCCGGGGTGTAGATCAGGTTGGTAGATGCGGATTAATTAGCTTTGGTATACATTCGAGGAGAATAAACAGTGTCGTAGTGGATTGCAGGAACCTGAGTGTGGGTTTGCCTTCGCACTGGCCTGGGAGGTGCAGCTATTTCTGATTGCCCCTCTCGACCCTTAGCAGATGTCCGCATTTTACTGGAGCTTTGTTCCTTGAACTAAGTTTACATTTTAGACCGGACCTACATCTATATTTCCTCTACATAATATCCATTAGTTCCCGCATTTAACCACTCTGCTAGCGGCCCTAAACGTTTTACGGTTCTGCTACGGAATACGAACGAGCTTTTCGAGGGGAAATTTGAAAAGTTTGATTGGATAAAAGACAACTTTATTAAAAAATTGAAATTAGCCCATCTCGTTGGGGGAGGAATTAATAAAACGAGGGACAAACCGAAATGCAAAGATTAATGATTTTTGTATGTCTCAATTTTCTCATTTTTTAATGTCTCAATAAATTTAAAGACTTTATTTGTGGTAATGATCTTTTTGGTAGTAAGAGAATAGCTGAAAATTTATTCATTGTCGAGGGTAGATTTAATTATTTGATTATATTGTTTTCAAACTAAGTTCTAATTGATTTTACTCGTTTACAAGACAATTGCCCTTTTCATGAACTCTCGTCCCTCGGGAATCTATAGTTATACAAATGTGATACAAACGAAAATCAAGACGTTTTATTACGGTAATAAATACGGTAGGTAATTTCGTGAAGTTATATTGCAGGATATCGCGGTGCATAATTAATATGTTCTTGTCAAAAACTTTGTGGCGATTGAATAGGTTCTTTTAATTAAAAAATTTTGATCGAAAGTTGCTTTTAGTGGGCGCAGAGGGAACTAGAACGAAAAGAAAAAAGGGGGGGTCAAATTAATGTAGCCGGAGTCGTGGAAAAGTATAATAAATCACTAAATCGGGTAGAAATTTAAGGACGGGTTCCCTAAAATGCTAATATATAATTCTGCACTTTCGAACTTTCGAACTCTCAGGCGGCCATTGTTTAAATTAGGATGGACTTGAAAGTTTCATTTCAAACTTCAAATTTTCACACAGTTTATCGATAACTGAAAAACTTACCGCACTATATCATGACTTCGCTTACCATAAGTTGTCGCAACTTTACTCGTCAGAACGTGAATCATATTATTATGGGGTATCAGCGAAATTCGGACAGATACATGAAAAAAAAAATAAACCAACAGCAATAACCCTAAATTATTATTAAGCGCTGCAAGCATTAAGCCCTTAAGCCGAAAATTTTATTAAATATCTCTTAAGTTAACTCCTAGGCAATCTAAAGACTTTAAGAGGATTAATACGAGATAGTTTAGGTTCCTACGGGCACTTCCATCTTTAATTTAATCCTTTTCGAAAGCTATACGTTACTGTAATTATCCTGATAAAATATACTCCCCACTAAGTTTCCCCGTAGTTTTGCTGAATAAACTCCTTTATGGTCAATTGTCTGTTAGAGCCTTATTGTGTGTACTAGGGACAGAGAATTGCGACCACAATTCCTAATTGTTGTGACGTCACATCAGCTCCCTACAGGATTACCCTTGCCCAGGCGAGCTTACTACATTACAAAACAACCTGCTAAAGTCCAAAGCTCGATGCATGCTTTGCCTAACCTTTCTCCACACGCAAAACCTTCCATGTTATGAAATTAATCTGTCAATTTTTTTTTAATTTCACATATTTGCCTTCAGATGTTTTCATTACTTAGATTTAAAAAAAAAACACGAAGTAATGGTAGGGTTGCATTTATATAACGATATCCGTAAGTTATAAGATTCATGAAAATTTAATTTATAAGCAACTCGAGAGATGTGCTGGCATCTGGTACAGATTTACAAAGAAGGAAAGTTAAAAGTAGAACGTAGGATACACAGGAGAGAATCTTGTTTTGTACAATCGTAAGGAATTTCATAAATGCTGAAATGTGAAGTATGGGCAAATAATAATTGCATTCAAGTTTGTTGTTCAATAAAAGGGTGAAATGTTGTAGAAAACTTTCGGGATTCTGTTGGTAATATGAAAGGGCCCGTGCAGTGGAATGAGGTTGGCTTTTCAAGTCTACTTTCATATTAGTTATGGGGCTCACCCCCTGTCCCGGTGGTATTAAAAATTATAATTTAATATCCCCAGTTATATTAAGTCGGCTCCTTTACTCTTCCGGTTAGAAAGTGGTGTTGTGATATGCATGCAGACGTAACCCTGCTCCGATCAATCTAGTACTCTATTAAATCCCTCCCTCAACCGAGAAGTATATCATTCCTGCGTATCTATAATACCATGTAGTGGCCCGTCATGGTAAGGGTTGGTAGGACAGGTCTGCATTCAGTAAAGTCAGGGATGCAAGCAGAGGCAATATCCGGTAGTATGATTCATTAATGTCTGGCTGGTCGAAGTGAACACTTCGCTCAGCCTAGGTGACGGGTTATTCACGGATAAACTCGGATTAGTAGAACCCGGCTTGGACCCTAGACGACCTTCCGACACCAATTTGCACCGGTGTACCGTATTAATTTTCAATGTCCTCTTTAAGATGTAATTGCCATCAATTACTACTATCTTTTCTTTTCTGTACACGTTGTGAATTACGTGCAAGAATTTGCGCCTGTGAATAATTGATTCTAAAGTACTCATGCGCATGTTCTGTAATAGACATGCGCAGATTGCTTCAATATATACAGTGAAAAATTCGTGCACATTTCTACCTCGAAAACATTAAAAACTAAATTAGAAATTCTAGGTAAGTCCATGAATCATATATCATAGTGACAGAAGGTCCCATTTATACATGTCCATATAATACGTGGTGTATATACGAGCCTACTTCTTTTAGCAGTCCATCAATTCAGATATCTTGTGACCAAACCTACACTTTTACACGAGCTATGGCATTCATTATTCATTTCTCACGTACGCACGGGGCAGGTTATCAAACATTTTCCTGTCGTATAACTTAAAATAAATCCGGACCGCAGATAGAAGGGACCGCGCTGTGTTTATTAGAATGATTTGTCACGTTTGCTCAAATCTGTCATATAACTGTCTGTAAGGCTTGCCTACATCCGCATTTAAATATTTTATCGCGGTGGTTGGGTTTCCATATTCATAAGGAACAACCCTTTACATGTAGAAAGTGTGTCGATTAACTCCCTTTAGGTATTAATTAAAAAACAGGGGGTGGGGGTACTTGACATTTTTCACTGAAAAGAAGATCAAAGCCGCCTTTCCGTAAAACTCAGCAAGGAGCAAATTTATATTTGAATATGTTAAATATACGCTTAGGTGTACACTCACGAAATTACACCCCCCGTTGTGTTCAAACCCCGGCTACGCTACCCCGTGCATATGACTGAGATAGATAACGAATTGCTCTTGCAGGAATTTCTATTATCTTTAAGGGATAGACAATGTGGGGCCACATGTGCCTCTAAGATGCCCCCTCTTGAATATTTCTCTATATTTGAAACATCCCGCTCGACCACACTGTCGACATTGACTTATATTAAAATTATGTCGATTCTACGGCGACAAATACCCACACCAGATGGCGTCTTACGGCTGAAGTTTCACAGTTTCATCTACAAATTTTAGTTCAACCGTTTTAGACTCGGTTAAATTTCTACTTGAAATTGTATTACTTACGATCTTGAAAAATTCTCACCGGCTCCTCCACCAAAAATTTAACTCAACAAAATAACCACGTCTAGTGGTTATACTCGGTTTGAAATGTATTTTCACATCCATTTTAGTAAATATTTTTTATTAATTTTTACTTTCTCTTACCCGAAGGTATACAGAGAAAAGCCTACTCAAAATCAGCAGTCTTGTTATCGTTTGTATTCCTTAATCCAATTAAGTATTCATCCAATCCAATCTAATTATGCTATTAGTTATGTGCGATGAATTGGTGGATTGATGGTCCGGGTTCCTTTGGAGGTTCTTCACCAGATTTCTTCTCCTTGTCCTCCGTTTTTTTTTTGGTTTGGTAAGGGGCTTGAAAACAACTCTTACCTTCCCTTCTCTCTATCAGTCCCGGAACCCAAACAAGTTTTTAACAATGTAGTAAGTTTTTTTGAAATTTCCTGGCGACTCCACCAAAAATTTTAATAATCGCGTTGACAGATACCTACACAAGATAGTGGCCAAAGTTTTATACTGTGACCTGAAATGTTTATTTTAAAGTGATTTTAGACTTCGTTGTTTCGGGAAACCTAATATCGGTTAATTTTAGTTAGAAGCACGTGTAGACTTATATTGCAGGTGTTAAAAGCTGGCAGTATTTGGTAGAATAGGATGCACCGGCAGCACTTGCATACAAATAGACGCAAAAATAATTATTCTTTCAATTAGTGTAATACCCATAATCTACAACAGGCGGCGTGTGCGGAATGTAAAATTTTATCACTGGCCCCGAAATGAGTGCTAACAGAGGGAAATTATAAATATTTATTAAAAATTACCAGTGGGAACCTTGTGCGCCGCGGGATATTTGGATAAATATTTAAATCTTTAATTCGCAACAGCCTTTTTGGTAAATGGTCCCGGTGCGATTTTTTAATTCGACAATTTATCTGAATGAAAACAATTTCTGTTTTCACTGGCAGTTTCAATTATTAAATTAATTATATTTAATAGACTATTGAAACGTTGGACAATTAAAACGTAATTGCACTGGTAAAATTAGGAGAGAAAACAATTTATGTTTGCAAAATTAATTACGTAATATTTAATTAGGGCGACGAGCACATTTAAACTTTCGTTAATGGAAAAATGCTTAAAGGTCAGGTTAAGCTGAGAATCGAATTACTCCTACACGTGTATTACCCAGAATTCTAAAGGACTTCTGATACCGTAGCGTTTGATGGAAATGCTTGCCAAAAATCCTTAACCTCCTGGCGCAATTTTAATCTTGTTTACGAAAGTTAACCACCACGCGAAAGGGTCGCGTTAGCACACAAGGGAGGGGATGGAAAGTAATTAAAGAGGACGAGTTGCTTTTCAAGTGGAATTGCATAATGCGGGAACATCTGTCACAGATGTCTATAACACACTCCGGCGTTGTTAATTACTGGTGTAAGCAGGCAAGAGTTTCAGCCTTTTTTGCTCGACCCACACTGACAACTACTAATCATTGGCATTGTCAAATTTCCTCACGTACAACTCTGCAATTATACTGGACTGGCGTGCGATCTTTCAAAGAAGCGTGAGTGCCATACACTAAAAAACAACAAAAGATCAATCCTATACTACCATAATGACGTGCAATAAAGAACCTTATATTTTTCTTTCAATCATTCCACACCAATGGATATATTCAAATTAAATTGAAATGGTGTCCTTTGATGTTATAAAGAAGTACGAAGAGGAATATTTGATTGCAGAATCCGTAAAATTACCTCAATTTTACGTATTTACTGTGCATATCTTTCAAAGGGATACGATGGGGTTGTCAAGAATCCAACTGTCGTAGACATACATAGGTATAATACATCCAATATACTAGATATGAAGATGACATCCCATTTTCTAAAAAGAGAAGGTTTTAAAGTTCTCCTCTAACCGGATAGTGGGCGCATTTGTAATCTGTTTGTACGGCAATTACGATCGATTTGTTCTTTGTAGGAAATTAACAATGTAATTAAGTTTGTATAGGGGCTTTGTACCTAAATACTTGCACAATCTAGTACGGGAAATGCCCTAGCGTTAGAACGTAATTTTACCTTCTAATTGGTTCGCTAATAGCTAAATGCCATTTTCAAATAGAGAATGACTTACATAAGACTGATTATAACAGTGGTGACGTCACTTAGGAAAATTATTTTATCGTCGGGCACACTTAGCTAGCTTAATTTTAGAAACCCACATCAAAGATGCTTCCATGTAATTACTAGCAATCATAAAATTAAGGTCAGAAGCTGTACGCTGTCTAATATATATAGTGAGGCCCTTATTGAATATAAGCCAGAGGGTGTCAAATGTCTTGCTAATGCATGCTATAAAAGACAACAAAATCGAAGTGTCCGTTACACCCGGCGCAAAAAGCTTATTCGAACTTTCTCCCCGAAAGCTTCACTATACGCGCATTTTTAATAAGTTAACGGCGCAAAGAAATTAACAAACGAAATTCCCCCGATATATCGGAAAATCGATTGGCGGATGCATCAGAGATTTTTTAATTTCTCCGCCCGAAAGCTCCTCCGCCAAGGTCAACTTTGAGCTTGCATATTAAAACGGCTCGCAGACGACTACTGCTGTCTGAAATTGAATTTCTCTCCTTCAGCCGGTCGGTGGGGTTTTTTGCTTCCTTTTAACCCTCCCAAAGCTCGCGCGCTGTCTCTAGCGATAAAGCTCTAATTGATAAATGGCCGTTTTCAGTATTTTCGATCGCGACACGATAAATGCATGTGTTTCAATTATCACGATATTTAGCTGTGCATTTAATGGAACAGTCGTGTACAAAATCTGTCTTCTGCATATGGTTTTTAGGGTTAATATTATTAGCTTATTGACACCGAGAGTTATCGCTGTCATCATTTCAAATATCTAGTTTATGGCAATGTTTAACGGGTTTTGTCTTCATAATTTAAAGAATGTGCTAGTCAGTTTAACTTAGACTATTTACAACAAATCATATATCAACTTGAAGGTAAACTAACCTAGTTTTTCTTACAAATGTTCAATATCCAACCATGGACGCATGTGTAAACGTGTTCTTAAAACCTTCCAAATGTCGCCTTTGGCAACTGAAGCTCAAGATTTGTTTTCCGAACAGATTTCTTCGGATTACTTGCAGATTTCTTAGGTTAAGATGCTCTAACACGTCCCGTGCTTCAGATCCGGTCGTTTCGAATTGCCTATACCATCGGGGGATGTTTTGCCACGTGGGGGATCACAATTAAACTTTAAACGAAACGCACGTTGAACGGTGAATTACAGATTCACTCTTAGCAAATTGCAGAACACAAAACGCTTTACGCACAGGAGTCGCCATTTTGCGTATGTGACACTAGAAGCGAGTAAATAACAACGCAGTACTCGCGCATGCGCTTATTTAAAACAGTTTGAGTTACTTAAAACCAATTTTGATAACAGAATTTTAAATCTTTCTTCAAGATTCTTTCACAATAGAAATAAAACAAATTATTCGCTCTTCTTTTTGCTACAATTACTCTGTTTTTCCTTTGTTTGTGTAAAAAATGTCCTTTGTCCAGATTTCTTCATTTCAATGATAAAATTTAAATGGATAGAGTTTCCACGTAGAAAAAAATGTCAAGATCCATATTCCGTGTGGTTGAAAGAATTTCCGTGAGGCCTTAAAACTGAAAATTACGATCATAAATCTAGATTAGTCTAACAAAAGTGAGATGGTGTATTCGGTAAACAAAGGGGTTGTCTTGATGTGATAGGTGTCATAGTGACCCGGGTCTATGCTTTGCTGGAGGCGGGAGTTTTTGGCTGGTGGAGTAGCCGTCGCGGTGGAGTTGGAAGTGATGCCAGCGCCAGTACTACGCGAGCTTGCGAAGCAAAAGCATGCACACGGTCCAACCCGAGTAACTGTCGTGTACAGAGCACGTGTTTAAACGGCGTTGAATGGCAAAATATCTTTGGATAAAAACTTTTTTTTGTTAAAAGGTTCGCTCGGTACTAAATTAAATAATCACACGTGCTTAGAAATATCTAACTCGGTAAGTAAGCTCGCCGCCGTTCGCTGAAAATCTTATTTTACACATTCTGAAACCTGAAACTTTCGTCGTCAACCCAAAGAAACCGAACGTGGCAGCTTTATGTGAAGTTCTTCAAACGAGAAAATCTTTCTTTTCTGTTTTTATTCGTCGCATTCCGTTCTTCCGGAAAATATTGTGAACAATTGGTCCAAAAAGAAGTAATTTACGCTGGCGTTATTTTTTATTTGCCCGGGAGCTCGTAATTGAGCTATGCGGAATTTTCGAAACGTAATAAGTTCTAATTAAACGATATCGGAAAGTTCGAATTCTGTAATGGTGCAGAATGCGGTCTGCTGGTAATTTTGAAAATGGTATCCGCTCGAAATAAAACAATACCTCGTAATTTTTGCAATATGTACTTGAAATCCATGAACAATACAACGGCAATTTAACCATGAATAAACGGAACTATTAATTTACATATCAATAATACAATTCCGGCCAATTTTAAACGTAATGCGGTTTTATTTGTTTACGAATAAACAGCGTTTGTATCTGACAAAATTAATTGTCTTTCATATGGTTTTTCTTAAATAATTCCAGACGCTGATATGTTAGTTTCTGATACTCGCCTCAAGCTTTATCCCAGATCGAGCTAACTGCTGAATTATGCAGTCTCGCTGAAAACTTTCGCAGAAATTCCTTACGAATCCGAAGTATAATTTATTTGTACAAACTTAGACTTAAGATAAATCTGCAGCAAAATAGAAGCTTTCTTTAACCGCGCTTTATAAGCCTTGACCTTTCATCCCTTTGAAGTCATTTAATCTAACGCTCGGAGATCTTTTTTGTGCACCCTTATCGACATATCAACCCCCCCACGTAGCTGAAAGAATGGGTCCGTTACTAGTACCGGAGCTTTTACTCCCATAGGAACCTACCTTAGGTCGACAAGATCATTTACTCCACTGTAGTCTACACTTCATTGCTACTCACTTCCTCCATAGTTTCACTGTAAAATACTCTCTTCGACTACCCAATAATAAAAATTAATCCTATTTTGTATGGGTGAAGATTATTGGCCCAAAAAGTTTTCGAGCAAGATACTTTTATAATTATCATCCATTTCCATTTGTTGTTTGATTATGGTGAGCTTTTAATGCATACAGCTCTTGTTGACTGTTAAAAACTAAGTAAATTATTTCGAAACGGCTTTCACTACGTGAAAGCCCAATGCTAGTACTATATAAAACAGAGTTTTCGTCGGTCGAATTTACAGATAATTTTTTCGAATTCACACCATCAGATAGTAATTACGCGAATTATAACACCCTGCACACTTGCCTGTTTCCTAGTTTATTCTGCAAATTGACCCTGAAAGGACCTTCCACTAAATAAAAAACAACCAACGCTATGACATTTCCCGCATGAAACCAAATAATTCTTGTGGGAACAATTTTTCTCAACAATGCCTTGTTTATACGATATCAGCTTGTAACACCTTATTTTGTACACCCGGTATATAGATATGTTACGTGTGTCTGTGGATTTTCAACCTTAACAATAAATGAAAATAAACAATAAAAACACTCAATTCTTATGCGGAACGCACTACAATATATTCTAAGAGAACTAGTAAGAGCTTTTCTTCTTTTTTCAATCACATTTATAAAGCAAGTCTTAGAAAGACAAGATGTTTACCAAGATGTTAGATAATCGGCGCAACTGCTATATAATCACATGCAAATTCGACCGACGAAAACTGTTTTATATAGTACTAGCATTGGGCTTTCACGTAGTGAAAGCCGTTTCGAAATATTTTACTTAGTTTTTGTTTGATAACAATCCAAATATACGGAATGATCAACACTTTCGAGCAAGATACTTTTATAATTATCATCCATTTCCATTTGTTGTTTGATTATGGTGAGTTTTTAATGCATACAGCTCTTGTTGAC
>JAWQRJ010005479.1:0-10214 GCA_033557515.1 Diorygopyx duplodentatus
CTGATATAAAGCAGTTATAAATAGGATTGCATCAGTACTGCACAATGTATTTAATGCCTGTCTTGCAGAGCTAAGTTTTTTGAAAAAAAGTTTAATATTCGAAATTGAGCCCTCTAAGCCCTCTTTCTATATTTTGCTGAGATCTATATTTTGCTGAGATCTATATTTTGCTGAGATCTATATTTTGTCTTCAAAGCAGCCACCGCAGAAAATCCGGTTTCGCAAAGGTAGGATGTTGAAAATTGTAATAGTATACGAAATGCTCTTGTTTTCACTGCAGAAAACTCATCATCCAACCCTGCCCAAAATTCAAAGAGCGATTTATTACTAAATCGTCTTTTGATTTCGCCACTTGCCGTGAAGTCTATAAAGATTTCTTCTTCGGCAGCTGGGACACCTTCGGGAATATTTTGAAATGGTCCCTAACCCACTCGTAACTTGCTATCAAGTTGAAGTCAACCAGAATACTTTTTAAAATTCTTCGCCAGCATGGTTAATGATTTTGAATGGTTACAAAAACAACTTCCGCATGTTGTTGTTCAGTCTTGTAAGTTTGAACTATTTCAACACATTCATCCACATTTGCAAACATTTCTAGGTGTTTTTGCTTTACATTTCTGCTCCACAATTCCAGTTTTCTACAAAAAGCATTAACTTTATCACTCGTATGTAACATGTGTGTTTGCTCCTTGGAGTTGAAGATTCAATATATTTAATTTCTCGAATATGTCGACCAAGTAGCTGAATTTTAGCATAAATAAATCATCTCTAAACTGCCGCGAAGCCGCTAGAAGTGGAAGGACAAGGTGAGAAGAGACAAGTATGCTACAAGGGGGTCTACTTTTCGACCGTTCTGCGCATGACGTCACTCTCGACGCTCAAGACCTGGTCTAACGCTTCTCGCCCCTTTCGTAGAATGTCAATTTATGTTATTGCTAATAGATCTAGCAATAACTAGATCTAGATCTAGTTACTTGATCTATCCATTAATTTATGTTGAATATTGATAAGTAGATTTGATATATGCATTATGTGTTGTTGGGTTCAGGTGCTTTTAAATAAATCTCGGGTAATAATTGAAGAGAGAATTGAATTGAAAAAAATGAGAAAATTTTGTGTGGGGGGACTTATTTCCTCGCATCTTAATACAATATGCAAATCTGTATTTGTACGAAACCACCTGATACCACACAATTAATGAACATTATAAAGTAATGAACCACCCAAAATTGTCACCCACTGTTAAACCAATCTTATTGTCTTTTAACTAAAAATCTTTTGCTTCATCCACATGAACATTACGTTTATTTAATTAAATAAATACATTATTGCTATCTTCAACCAATTGTCAATAATAATTTGAATTGTCAACATATTAGGTTATCAAAAAGTTATTGAAAACTAATCTAAATCATGGCCCCAACATCAGATTTCAATAAAATCAGAATAATTTCATTGATTGAAACTGGTATACTCCAAGTTTTGAGATTCCTAAAAAGAATGGTTAATTTCATTGTGCGGCACTAGCGGAAAGGAAGGTCGCACCAGGAAATATCTTGAAGCATCAAAATAGATTGTTAGAGATGTTTATCATTGCTAATCTCGAGCCGGTGGCCAAAAATGAAAAATAAACTATGAATGGCGAATGGAAGATGGTACACCAAAACTAAAGAAAAGGTGGACATATAAACTTGAAAATTTGTGCTTGAGGATGTTTTGACCTTGAGCTTCATTTCTTCAGTATTTATCCAGTCATTAAGCCGATTCTAAACGTAACTAACTAAGGTCCATCGCAATGAATGGAAATTGATTACCTTTTTTTACGTACAAAAAGGTATTCTTATACAACGTCAGTACAATTGACCTTTTCAAGAAAAAAGACTCTCAAGCTCACACAGGTTAAATTAAGATTGAATTTGTGAAAAACTTACATTAGGGATGTTGTTGAAGAAATGTACAGATTATATTTCGAATCACATTTATGATCATATTATTAAAATGTTATTTGAATTTCGCGCTTCTTTCAATTCGTACAGACAATAATAATGTTTTATTTCAGTCAATTTAAACACATTTACATAAAACATGACAACTGAAATAACCAATTGTTAGTCTTTTTTTACGTGCGCAATGCTGGTAATTCAGACATTAACACCCGAATTTCAAAAGAAAATTCTAAAGAAATATTCCAGATTGATTTTATTGATTGTTAAAAAATACAATATTGTCAAAGTGAGAACAAATACATTATTTTGATTACTAGCATTTAAAGTTTAATTCGTCGTGCGCTTTTCTAGATATATTTTTATTATTTAACGCCAATTTTCATAAGACGTAATTGTGATTGGAAATTGGGTCGCAAATACTAAAAGATTGAGAAACACTGACTTAACTCTGACTTGATCGCTTTGTGTTTGTCAAGATATATTTTTTATATTCGACTTGTGTATGTTTAAACAATTCTAAACAGTTGCAGAAATTCTTGTAAGTGTGGATACCTTTTGTTGGATGTATTTTATTTTATTTCTTTTGATGTCGATTTATAATAGATGGTTTTTATTAACGTTTCCTGCAGTACTCAAGGAGCTGAAGGATTTAGGGGCTTAAGAGCCGTTTTTGTGCAACCGATAATAAATAGATAGTTGCATTCATCTATTTAACACTATAACTATTATATGATTTTCCATGTAAGAATGAACCTCTATATCCTCTATGATAACACAGATATTTAATCTAAAATAAATAATAAGTAATTTGTATGGTTTTTTGATCTGCTTGTATACTTGTGTATTTTAGTAAATTTTACCAAACGAATGAAGTAATGCGAATGTGGAATATTTTACTTACACGAATGGGTTCGTTCGAGTAGTCTACAATGATTCTCCCGTTGAACTAATGTACTCCAGAAATAATATTTTGCAACCTTCCTACAACTTTGGAAACAGTGGTTTACTTTTATATTTCTCGGCTGGATTGTTTATTGGTAGTAATAGCTAACGCTTTTGACTTATTTTATAAAAACATTCTCAACATATCATTTTATGTCTCAAAGCAAAATTCAATTCCTCACAGTTTATGAATGTTTTCCATTTAATGAACAAATTTACAGAAAGAAAGTATATAAAAAGTGCCCGAGATCTTTCTTCTTATGAATAACCTAGCAATTTATTTTTGTTGCTTTAGCCTAGTCCTACTGTACTAAATATCGCATCAATTTTCAAGGCTTCATATTACTGTTTAGCATTAAGACGACAATTTCTATAAATGTGCGTTCAAATAGAAAAAAAAATAACAGCTTGATAATGGGGTTCCGGGGTCTCTCTTCGTTAAGCATTAATTTAGAAGACTCAGTTATTTTTTTATTAACATTCTTGAAATTAAAAGTCTATACAAAAAAGCTCCTTATTGTAACTTAATCTGTGATATCTGGTGCGTTTCCAATTCTGGTTTTGCTTTGAAAGTGTTGCGGATAAAAATACTTTAGAATGGTAACACAGGCCAATTTGAAAAAAATTAAAGATCATATTGTTTGGCTAACATTTTCTAAATATGTAGCTAGCTTGTAAAGAACCATTGACACTATTATCCAGAAGTAAGAAAGAACGGTAGTGTATAATCAACCTGAAATGCACTGTATTGATATTACGTATTAACGCAGTTACTATAGCGTCTCAGTTTATTTGTATCTGCAAATGTTCGTAGAAAACTGTGAACGCAACTACAATAACTGTATTTACGGTTGTCAGACTTTCAGCTAACTAAATAGCAGTAAAAAATTATTAACGGGAATTAAATTGACGCAAATGACGACGTAAAATTATTTATGCTCGTGTAGTTACTTAAATATGAAATAATTGGTTTAACTGTGCCAATGCTAAAATGTATTTTATAATTACCTTTGTACCCCAATTAAAAATATATATATAAAATAACGTAAATATGAATGTATCAATAAACATTGCAAATTTATGAAACATGGTGTAATTTAATATTATTTGTGTCTATTTCTTTCAGAAATTTAATTGACACCAATAAGTAAATTGAATGAAATTAGTATATACTAGTTTTACTTGCTAATTTTAACGAGAATAGTTGTGATAGTATATAATCGAGGTTCATGCTTAAACATTGTTTAAATTAAATAGCGCGGATATTTCTTTCCTTTATACTATTTTGCCGTTAAGCAAACGTGTAATATACGTTATAATGTAAACAAAATAAAACACCTTGAGAATCCGAATAGAGGAAATAAAGAAAACAATCTAGAAAAATTAAAAATATATCTAAAATGTTTAATATTTTATGCAGAAATTGAAAAGTTGTTCTGTGTCCCCAACGGATTTTCTTTTCCAAGATGCTGATTGCAATTAATAACATTAACAATGGTACAATGACAATAACAATTATACAGATTGTTGACAACATACTGATGTCATACCAAGTAATGAACATCATAGCAAATTGACCTTGAGATAAGTAGCAATTCAACAGTTGTATAGGTTACGTTTTGGATTCGGGCCAAATATTTTGTTATAAATGCATTCCCACATAGACTAGATTATCACAAAGAAATTGAGTATACTTGTTTAGAAGCCCGTTTATTACGTGTATTATTAAGAATCACAATGGGATGGCTAGAATCACCAACAATAAATTATATAGATCAGACGTCTGGAGCACAGAATAGCCAACCAATCTACGCAGAAAGGAATGCAATCCAGGAACTAGCAAAAGTAGTAACAAGCATTTAGAAGACAATACCAAAACAAAAATCAAGAAATCTGATTTTACTACCATTAATAGATGAAATCCCACCATCGCGAGATCGTCTTCAACTTTTGCTAACATTGGAATATTGGAAAAACCTTCAACAAGCATTTCTCTTATAACCATGGTTAGAATCAAAACTAAAATTTACTACTTACTTGGCGAATCTATCAGCAAATCCGCTGTGGAACTGTCATTACAATTTGGAGACAGCGACGACGGTGATCTCTTCAAATTCTGACTAGAGTTGGGACCATGCGTCGTCGTGATGGTCAGTTCCCCGTTGGTGGTAGACAGCCTACTGAGGTTACTTAGATTTGGCGTTGGTGGCGAGTTGGATCTTTTCACCAGCTGGGTCGGCTGGTGCATTTTGGTGTCCGTATAGTGCGCGGGATTCAACGGGTTTATGCTTAATTGTGGCCTAGACTGGTTGGGATTTGTTTGGGTTGATGGCGTTGATAGTAACGTTGAAGGGGGCGTCAGAAGGGATGATACGGGTTGAGCTAAAGGATTCATCAAGGAGGCTGCCGCTGGATGAGGTGCTCCTAACATCTGAGGTAAAGTTTGCAGCAGTTGCTGCGTTGAGTTATTTGCTAACATATGGGATAAGTTGGGTGGGTTAAGCAAAGGAGGAGGACCTATAGTACCGTTTGTAGTTGGAACTGAAAATGAAAGAGAAGAAAATTAAATATAGTTAAAACATTTCTGCAACACCATACCATTAGCTGGTAGAATACTGGGTTGTGCCATTGCTTGCAGGTTTGCGAGAGACGTCGACACAACTTGTCCATTACTTAGAGCTAAGTTGACAATCTGGTCGCTACTATTTACATGGTTGACTGGTATGGTGAGGATTGTCTGTGTAGCTAAACCTGAAAGAAGGAGAAAGAAAAATTATCCTAACAAAACATTTTCGCAGACGCGCATAATGTACACTATGGATACTGCAATCATCTTTTCGTAGTAAAGTTTATACGGGTTAATAGCTCGGTAAATTAGTCATTAAAATATAAATATGTAGTGATGAGGCGCCAGACAAATTGGTTCAACAAACACACCGACTTTATTAAAGCTAATTCAGTCGCTATTGGACTTTTGAACAGCAATCTTGCGATGTATGTTGACATATTCTTAACGCTTTAGAAATGGCTGATAAGGCCTTTTTTTAAATAATCAAATAAGTAAAGTGCGTTTTTGAACGATCGTTTTTCGTGTTACGTCATAACGCAGCTTCAAATGTAAATTTGACATTGTATAAATAAAGAAAATAGTATTCTATCTATTTTTGGCGCAATTCTTACAGTAATAGCAAAAATTGTTAAACTGGATGGTATGTAACAGCATATAATAATACCTTGTAAAGGTAATACCTTGCCAAAGGTTAATAAGTTAGCTACTGATATGTTTCCTTATTTTATTATCTGTATATAGGAAAGGTAGATTGTTGTATAAGCAATATATAAGCTAAAATAAATTAAAAACAAAGAGTGACAATTTCAGATTACATCTAGATTACACTTGTTAGATTACACTAACATCTTTATTTTTGGTACTTAAAAAATATAAAACGTGAACAACAAACTACAGCTGTGTTTCGTTTAAAGTAATCTGTCTGAAATATTCATTCATAGAGTAAAAACAATTTCTTAATAAATATTTTTTGACTATTTTCGTTAACAACTTTTTTCAGATTTCTTGTGAGATATAATTGTACAGCTTTTATTGTGGCTTTAGCAAGAAATTGTGGCTTTCGAAAAAGATCACTATTCTGTGTGATATATTTTAATAGTGTTGATAATACTAGCAAAATAGAAACGAGGCGATAACTTTCAGAAGTATTGTCGTAACAGCATTCTCCCGTTAGATGTCGCCACATGCTAAACGAGCCATATCCATGTGCATATCAAGACATTCGTGGAACGCGTTTGGGGATATTCCGTCAAGACGGTGATGATATTGGCATTCCAAGTATCGCGTATGAGACGTCTGCATGATATATTGCTCGATCGATGGGGGATAACTTACATTTCAGCACTCTTATGTATTTCATTTGCATAATGCATGTTTCATAGCTGAGCACATACCGCGATATTGAATTGTAAATGTAGGTTTATGCCGGTGTGTAAAAATTTCAGCACGTGTAATTTTAACAATGCAGTTAATATGAATAAATAAGTGGGTTAAAAGCATCCAGACGGGTACCTTTGTTTTGGCAAGCCGCCAAGAATAATAACAGTGCACACACCATAATGATTACTGTAAGCAAGAAGGGAGAAATAATGCTACTGGTGCTAGATTTGTGTTATTTATTACAACCTACATTAGAAGAAATTTTATAATGCTTTGATTTGTTGTTTAAATCGCTCAGCTCTGGTGATGCAACATGCAATGGTTAGTGAAACGTCAACACCAAATGTAATTTTATTTATTGGCAAGGCCAACCTCAATGAAACGGGGGTGCATAGATTATTAATGGTGATACTACAAATCGATCTAGCATTAAAATTGGTTACAACGTTATCTTAAAACTTCATAATGACTCTAATAATGACTAATCGATTTTTCCCCATAGGCCACCGATTGACTAACGGAAGATGGATGGTTAATTTAGTGTTCTCACCTTGCGACGTGGGTATGAGTAATTGGGCGCCTTGTATGCCCTGCACAAGTTGACCCGAGGCTAGAATAAATTGTGGCATCGGGGCGGGCTGCTGGGAGGCCATAAGGGGCGGAATTGATGGCGCGGCCTGCTGTTGCTGCTGCGGGTTCAGATTGCTCCCCATCAATCCAGCGGGGGGCTCGCTGGTCGGCACAGAAGACTGGCCAGCGGCGCGAGGGGAGGGGGACGCTGTAAAACGAAAGGGAATATCAACAGTGATACTTGCAGTAATAAAATTCTTCAAAGCATTTAAAGGGTTAGAAAAACCGAGAAGTTTCTTATATTAATTTTAATATGCAGCATTACGTTTACATTTAAAGGTAAGTACATGATCTTAAGATAAGTAATGGATTTTCAATCAAAAGAAATGATGATTAAAATTTATATATTTGTATACCAGTACATATCAGGTTTATTGCAATACTACAATAGTTTGCTTCTGATAAAATGAAATTAGGAAACTGGGTTATAGCCTAGTTAATAACTACTAAATCTATCTTTGATATGTGATAATTGTATTCCTAATTTAATTCTAGAAAATCTAAATATCAATAAACTAATGGATATAAAATGTTATCATATTAAATATTTTGAAATTAATCATGTTCATTTCTATACTAAGAATGAAAATTTAGACTACTGTGAAAGTTGACAGTTGGTTTCAAAGCACTTGTAATTCAATTTCTTAGCAACAACCACCACAGCTTAAAAATAATAATAAATAATTTTAAATTCAAATGATTTAAATAAAAAAAATATTATACTTAAATAACACCTCAATTATTTATCTTATACCCGTAAACGTCTCATTATATATTAATTACACAATGAATCATCTAAATATGCTATGCAGGTTGTTCCATTAAAAGAAAGAGAGAAAACTTTGTATGCGAAAGACGGATTCATCTTCTATACATTTGAGTTGTAGATTATATCAATAATCTTTACTATTTGCGAAGAGGGTGCCACAATGGGGTTTCGCATCAATTTCAGTGGTCTGTTTTGCTTTTTTCACACACTGCTGGGAAACAACTAATTCTGTTAGCTGCAATTTAGATTGTAAAAATTATGATTGGAGATAACTTTGCTAAATAGTCTACTAAACAATTACAGTCTTGTTACCCATCGAATTGGCGATTCAACTAACAGAAGATGTAAATAGTGTTAGGATTCAAAACGATAAGTTGGAATAGTATACTCGGCGAAATAACCTATGGGTTTTAAATCTATCGAACTCAACTGACGAGGATTTATTGCAAGTGTGATTGATTTTTTAAATGAGACTACAAATTCCTTTTCAACGGAAACCTACCAGTGGGGAAGTACTCTAATACCTATCATAATTAAATTTCTTGGTTATGGTCATAGAAACGAAGTATTTCGCCCGAAATCCAAATTGAAACACATAAAAATGATTATCGTTGAGGATCCAACTCGCCATAGTTATACCATTCTTCGCCATGTTAAGAACACCGTTCATTCTAACGATGTATGGCCCATAGACGGACCATACATTTGATTTAAAATGGAGAGGAAAACCTGTAAAGTTACCACCACTAAGCAGAAATTTATAAGTCTGCTAAAATCTACGGAGAAGACGACACAGGAAGAGAAATCGATGTCCCGAGATTTTAGTGAGGCGTTCGTTAACAGTGTCGTTTTGGCTGATGCAGATCATAGGGCTGGCGCAGACGAAGTAGTCCACTGCGTTTTTGAAATATATTTTTTTGTTTTATCCTTTCAAGGTTCTCAATATTTTCTTTTCTGTTTTCAACATCTTCTGAACATAATATTCAGTTTCTTTTGCTTTCTCGTTTAATATTAGAAAACTTCATATTTTTCTCCTTTTTTATAGTACTCTTTTTATAGTTTTATCTTTATATTTAAGGTTTAATCTTCTCTGAACCCGTTATATTATTTAATGCTTTATTTCTAGTTATGTTTAATCATTAGAACAAGATAATATTTAGTTTTGTTTTTGTTTTGCTGTTTAAAATTGGAAAGCTTTTTTTATTTTCTTGAAGAACCTGAAGAAAACATTTTTTTCTCAGTCTCTAGTTTAATCTATAGTTAATCTATAGTCTATAGTTAATAATAGTTTTTTTTCGGGACGTATTTTGAAAAAAGAATTACCAGAAGAATTTACGGATTTATTCTTTATTATTTTATTTAATACGTTATTTTGTTATTGAGCATAGGAAAACGTAACCTCAATTATAAACAGTCTGTTCATTTAAGATGGAGATGGTCCGTTAACCGATAGCATAATCCATTATTTTCATCTGATTTTGTATTTTTTTGTTGTTGATAATTTCACTCTGTAAGTTTCCACTTATTATTATTATCATTATTTACATTCGAAAACTAACAAAGGTAGCAATACACATTTTCGGGAGGTCGCTCTGTGAGTCACCCCCTGTGCGATCCCCTCTCCAACATAAAAATCGGAAATGGCACTATCCACCTTGTGATACCTCAAATTAAAGGGCTCAACAAGCACTTGGGATATTAAGAAATATTAAAGTGGATCAATTAGTTTTCGAACAAAATGGGTTTCAGCGTTATTATTTAAATCTGCAAATAAAACATCATTTTTTAATTATTTCAGATGTTCAAGATGCTGTCCATTATTTTGTAAACAGTAATAAATCGGTTTTCAAATTCCATCTAATACTTTCAAACCTTCGTCTTGTCACAGGTTTACTCATCCATTTCGGAATTTGTTAACCAGTAACCAGTAAGTTTATGATCTAGACCCTTTGTGGAAATAAGCCAAAAAGTTACTAAT
>JAWQRJ010005480.1:0-10212 GCA_033557515.1 Diorygopyx duplodentatus
GGTGTTGGCTGTGCAATGGCCTTCGCGGCCACAACTTCGAACAATTGCTATAAAAATGTCTCGTCAAATAAATCTTTTTCTACTTATTATTGGCCCTTTTTTTCCACTATGTTTCAACTATTATTGCAATTTTCTCCCAGTAAACGTGGTTTGCGACCCCATGTTCTATGGTAATTTTTAATCGTCTTGATGCCTACTATCACCCCTCTGAGTTTGTCGGTCGAATTTGGCAACACCCTGTATATGAAATATAATGTTGGGCTAATGTTTTAAAATTGATCATTACACATAAACGACCAGAAACAAAATTAAATATAACCCTCTTCATAATTCAAAATAATTTTCAAATATTCCATTTAATTATGTTTCTTTGATAACGATTAAATGCTTAGAAATAAATTTATTAATTACACAATTGTCCAAAGGAGCATCTCCTTGGAATTATTTTTCTTGTGTTAAAGATGAAAAGTACTATGTTTTAAATGTTCTGCAAGTGGTGCAATGGTATCATAAGTTTTCCATAATTAGATGTGAAATTGTCCTTTTTTATCAGGCATTATTTTTTCATGTGTTTTTAGAATAATTAGATGGTATGTCCAATTTTAATAGATCCAATTGTATCCAATGTAAATTGAACATACTGTGTTTTAAAAATGAGTTTAATGTAAATAAATTTTTAAATCCTTTTTATTATAGCTCCACTACCCTGATTAAGTTTTATTAAAAAGTTTTTCTTCTATCTTCCCAAATGTGACATATTTGCTTAGATCACATTATCTGTCACACTCTGTGTGACAGAGTGTGACACAGGGTGAACTTTTTCGATGAATAATACAGGTATCTCGTAAACTATTGCATTTAGAGAGACGGTTGAATGGGGAAATTTTTGCAGTTTTATGTGTTTATTCACAAGAAAGTTTGCTTTGAAGAAAAAAATTAATAAATTACTAGATAGTATTAAAAAAATAGAAACAGAAAAACCACTAACTTTTTTTTAGTTTTCAAAATAATCATATCTAGTTTTATATCACTGGAACGAAGGAAAAAATATCTATTTTATGAGACTGTAGAAAACTGATTTCTATTTAAAAAAACTCAAATTTATTTCCTCTTACTATTTCCTCAAATTTAAAAAAATTGTCAATAGTGCGATAAAAATTAAAATTTTGGAGAAGCGCTATCTCAAAGGGTGCATTTGTGTGCATAGATAAGTTAAATCGTTATTATTTCAGCCGAAGCATACGTTCGTAAATTTTTGTGTGTTTATAATTGCAATAATTTGGTTAGAAAACTGTGGTAAAGGATCGTTGAGAAAATGATTTGTAAAAAAAGTTAGTTAATGTTAAGTATTATCAAATTGACCAAAATTTTCCTAAACCATCTAAATTATTTCATGATTATTTTCAATTTTCCCCCATCTTCATTAAATGGTTGTTCAATGTCCTTAGACAAAAAGTCTTTGATCAAATATCTAAGCAGTAAAGGTTTAGGACCATGTAACGATCAACATAAATTAAATACTTAAAAAAAATAAATTCTAAATTAATTAAAAAGTAAAAATGTAGGAAGCTATTTTAAAAAGTACTCGATGACGTCACTGTACCAAAAAGTGCCTACTTTTTTAAAATAATGTTGGCACGTTGTCCGAGGGTGTTTTCAAATTTTCTTTCATAACCATTTTACTGATTTTATTCACGTTAGCTGAGACACACAGTATACCACCGACAGGTTTATTTGGATTCCTTCGAAACGAGCTCTCGAGAAATTGTCGAAGACCCTTCAGATTGAACTGCGTATTTGTAAACAAGTACGTCAACATGCACGAGATCGTGCGAAAAGAGAAACACAATTCAATTAGGAAACCGGAGCGAGATTGCGGCTGAAATAAACGACGTTGGCCGTTACTCCCGCGCGATATTGTTTTATAAGGAAATCAACCATTTATTTCTTGGAATAACGCAGTGCGAGAATGTCTCGAAGCGAACGTTTCGTAAGGGAACAGTAGAAGCGGTTTATGGGCATGTTACATAGAAAGTGTGCGATTTTAGCCGGGACGTAAATCAATCGAAATACTTCAATAAATCTTACGAACGTACGACTTACTAATTTTCCTAACTTCTGTAACGCGAGAAGCAGAATATACTGTTCTGGAAGTCAAAACAAACTCAAGTTTCTGGGGTAATAAATCAAGTATCCGAAGTTCATAAGTAGCTATAAGTAATGCAAGAAATTCCGAAGTCATTCGATGTGTGAATTACTAATTGCCGTACTAATTTTGACGCACCAATAAGTGGGACAAGAGGTGCATTTCAAAAGCACGTCGCATAAATCTTGTACGGTGAGTCTGACGAAGTTAGGGACATGACATTTGACGTAATTTATCGTAACTCATCCGTTTTATTATGTAATGAAAAGTAATAAAACGAGAATTTACAGTTGGTTAGTACGCGATTCTAAAAGTATCATCAAACGTGCCATTTAAGCTCAACAAGAGCCCAAATATTTATAAGTCAATTTCTCAATTGAAGTAATTCCCGTCTATATAAATTGAGTGCCAAATGACGACGTTCCCTCCAGTTTTAGCGTCGAATTAAGAACAAATAAAGCGACGGGATTTTTTTTGAGGGTATATGCCGCACGTTCCACGAGCGCCTGATAAAAATACTGAACCTCCAGGAGAAATGAATGAGGAGGCACGGCCTACCGCTCGTTTACGCGATCTTGCGGACAAATTTATATATAAACAAATGAGTAGCGTCCGGCCGAAGCGCCTTCTTGGCGGAAAAATGTACATCATGTCTTTATTGCGAACTATACCGTCCTGAAATTATCCAGATTCCGCTTTATACCGTCTGGCCGAGGTCAAAGTCATCTAGCAAATTCGCGTGGAAATACCAAGTGGGAAAATTGAGGGAACAGTTTATGGCATGGATTAATAGAAACATTGTAGATATTTCCATTAATAATAAGAAAATTATAATAGTTTCTTCTTTTGTCGTTATCTTGACCTGGCAGTACCGAGAGATACTTTCATTTTCGAGAAGGGCACGTTTTTTTTGTTGAGGGGTAAACGAAGAACGTGATGTAAAGATACCAGACTGTCCAAACAAAGTCCATTCAAGAATATCCTACAAAACAAGCTTCCTAACTAATTCCTAGTGTTACTGTAACTCATCATGTTTTTTAACGATTTATTTTTTATTATGTGAATCACAAGCATGATATAAAATAATAAGTAACGAGTTTTGCTTTCACCACATCCGTTCTTACATGGAAAAACAGAAATCTTCAAATCAAACAGCTGTTTTATCCTTGTTTTGCAGAAACACTTGCGATGCGACGTCGAAAATTTCGGGAAAGTTGCTGATTGCAACGCACCTATTTTCCATGCGCACGGTTATTTTGATGCAAAATTAGAATTCGCATGGGCGTATGCAAAACCGTAAAACTCGTCTCGTGAAATTTTGTTTAATGACCGCACGATGTTATTGTTACGATCAGATTTATTTGATGTGAAAAACACGTTAGTGTTGAACCAGTTTTTATGTCGCTTAGACCTGAGCACCAAAAACCCATTTGACCGAAAGAAACTTGAAAAATTCAAATTTATTTTCAGTACTATTTGAGTAAACTATGAGAGGTACATATTTTATTTTATTCATAACTGGTGTTTAAATATTTTCGTTACTATTGTTTTTAATACGTTTTAATTCTATAATAATAATAAAAAGTCAAGGCATATGTTTATATTAGATTTAAAATTTATTTCTGAATCATTATTTAGTTTTTCGAAGAATGACCTCACTCCTCATCTTATCTGAATTAAAACTACTTGATAAAACTATTGGTGTGCAGAGTTACGTAAAATCTCAAGGCAAATGCGGTGTTATGAATAATTTATTTATGTTAACATCTTGATACCTTACTTTCTACACCACTTTATCACCATAATGTGAACTCTTTAGGTACTTGAAAACTAAATCTCAGGTCTTGAATATTGCAAATTCTATTCTAAAAGAACTAAGTAATTGTTCACGCATTGGTTAGCCTGCATTAGTTTTATGTCTTCCGAAACACATTTGCGCCACTACGACGGCAAAAACCGTTTAGCTTATGCAATAAAATTTTGACAGCAGGCCAACAAGCGTATCGAATTCGAGCGCATGTTCGCGAACAATTTCAAAGTGTCACATTTTTAAAGCTCGCTTTCGGTCATTGTTTCTCTGGGTAAACTCAAGAAATCGTGAGAATCTTGCAAGAAAACGCGCTAAACAGTTGACTGCGGAGAAACAAAGACTTTGATTATACTTACAGAATAATGTGTGAGAACGTTAATTGTTTAATAGGAGAAAAGGATGAATAAAAAGTAGGTACGTATGTAAATTTTAATAATTTTCAACAAAATTAATTGTGGTAAAAAATCAAGAATTTGTGCTTATTTAACATATACTGATTGCATTTCCAATGAAGATTTACATTTTATTTAGGGGTTGTTAATATATCTAACTATGAAACATTAGTATGCAGTGTTGTAGAATTATGATGTCATTTTTAATATATGGTGATGGTAGAATGCGCATAAAAACCTGTCCTTAGTTAGTCACTAGAAACGGGCGTCATAAAATTGCATTGTATTGTTTGTACTCATGATCGCAATCTCTAATGGTATGATATGAAAATGATTTCTATGATTTCAAAGGCATCAAATGAAATTTAAAAAGAAGTTTAAAAAAAATTAAACGATAAGGTTCAAATCCATTCAATGCATTGGGTACATCGGATGCCCCCAAATGTGCGGTTACCTTGAGGCACGTTTTTCTCGATCATTTCGATTTAGATTTGTTGTCAATACTTTTTTTATAAAAAAGACAAAAATGTTTAGTTTGCCATGAAACATAAAACAAAATAATATTTAGATGTTGAAATATTTATTTCTCACTTAATGTTATTGTTTGGATGTAAAATTTGATTTTAAACAAGTACGCGGAACAATAAAGACGATCCACGTAAAACTTTACTAGCCATGATGTTATTGTTATGATCAGATTTTATGGTGCCAAAAACAAATTGCACTGCTTAAATATTTTCTGTCTGTGCTGATACTTTATAGCAAAAACATTGAAGCGCACACGAAAATTCTTGTCAAATTTAAATATCTCTGTCAAAGCTAAATTTCGCCCCAATAATCATCGCTCTATAATTAAACCATTTTGGCAAGTTATGTCCGAATTAGTCACAGTCATAAATTCCGGAACTGCACGCCGAAATAATCCAACAATGTCCCGATATAATTTTAGCCTATTTTTACACCTCCAACCAACAAGTTCACCTGCTCGATATTTCGCAATATGGCGGATATAGCTGATCGTAAAATTCGGAACGGTAATGTTAACACACAATAAAATAAACCCTTTAGTGCTGGTCTTCCAGTAAAATCGGCGCAGCTCGGTTTTCGTGAAGGTCGCGATTATCTAGAGCTATTCGCTGACTTCCGCTTTATGCATCGAGTTTTCCTTGAAAACCCACCAGATTCCACAGCGGACACGAAACTGACAATTTCGATAGATTAGAAATATTAGGCAGTTGCAGTATTCTAAAATTCGCGAACGGATTTGTGAGAGCTGTCATAATATTTAGATTTCCTATCGCCAAATATAAATGTTTTCAAATTGATCTTATTGGATCTGTTCGAAACAAAAAAAAACTACTCGATGTTGTAAAATGGGAAACTGCACGTTCTAAAAATTATAAAAATAACTCGCTGGAAACCACATTTACTGCCGTTTATTGTTGGCAACGATTAAACACTTAAGCAGTAAAAACTCGATTTGAAAATAAATACTAAAGAGCAACCTGAAATACGAAAATATTTTAAGATACGAGTTAAAATTTGTGTTTGAGCCATCATTTTTAGATAAAGTATTTGGTAAATATTATTATCTTTATTTGTAATTATTATGATGGCTAAATAACTGATTGTTATGGGGATTATTACAATCAGTGTGGATTTTGCAATGCGTCATCTTTTTACTTTACCACGAAAAGAAAGTATTGCATGCAACCATGTGGTGATTAACTTATGATTAGACGATTAAAAAAAGCTTGACTACCAACAAATTTTATTTGCAAATTTACGTTTAGCTGATTAAAATCTTTGTATCTAATTACCTTCGTCCAACAAAGAATTCCAAGCGATAAGGATTTTTTATTTGTCGATTTTTAGATAAAATCGTTTGACTAATTTCAACTAACGTGTCCATTACAAAAATTAGATCAGTCAGAATGGCTTTGCACGTAAAAAACATTTTTTGAAAAATCATAAATGAGTGGATCATTCTTATTGGATCATATGGACATTCATTTTGATGATTAAGTATGTTCCAAATCAAACAGCAAGTTTATCTATAGGATTATAACGCAGCTATAAATTGCTCATGACTTTAACAGTTTCAGGCTGATAATTAAAAATCTTAAAATAAATTTAAGGATCTTTATAAATCAAGAATGTTTATGTTCAGACGAAAAGGTTGTTAACAGCCTTCCTTCAATCTTAATGTTCTATAATATCTAGTTAGCTGCGCAACACAAAACGTAAATTAACAGAAATTTATAATACATTAAACGAGGCCGAACTGACACAGTTGTATATCATTTATGATCTTTTTTGCAAACAAAAAACTGTTTAGGAACCAAAAACATTTGAAGCAATTTAAATGCTTATTTTTTAAATGCTTGAAAAATCGATTTCTGATTCATATCCTACAACGTTGCCAAATGTTAAAACATAATTACGTACTATTAAAACCTGAAAATCGAAATTATCGACTTGCTTGCGTTTCTTAAATTCAGTATAGTGCATTTTGTCTTATAAATGTTTGAGAAAAGGTAGGTTTTGGGGTACCAACCTTTGACTGTGCTTTTACGAGATAAATAAACAAAAAATACCTTGTTTATTAGAATCCGATTTTTTTAATTTTTAATTAAATTTTTTCCGATTTTTTGAATTAAATCAATTTGAAGTTTTGAATAGTTTGAGTAATAATTGGTGATGGATATTAATAATTTATGAGCTCTATCGTCCTCCCATAACAACAGTTAAGTAAAAGTAAATATTTTACTCGCAGAACACATTTTCTATAATCAGAAAAAAAATATCTTTATCAAATTTTAACCTATAATGTTGGGCTAAGACAAAGAGAATTTATCTTTTATTTTTCCATTTTCCAAAAATATTTTTGGGCGCCAGTTTAAAATATATTTAAATATTTATTCTTTTCAAATATTGTTTTTGCAATATAGTTTCCTAGAAATTGAAGATAACGCAATAAATAAATAATAATAGCTAAATCTCCATAGTCAATTTCATATTTACATATATTTAATCAAAACTCCAAACAATTACGTGTTTAAAATAAAGGCATGTTTAAAGTATTTATAAAAAAGATACTGTATACAAAGGTGATAGCAATCAAATATATGCTACATAAATGTTTAAATAATACGTTTTTCGGTATGCTCAGATAAGATAATGATTCGGCTATTGTTTGTGTATAAAACGGATGATGATGATGTTTGAATACTATGTATGCTGTTTTCTCTTTTATATTATTTCTCATAAATACGTTATAATAAGAGCCAATGAAATGATCAATTTTCAAAAATATCAAATTTCAAAAATTATATGAAATAACATGTTTAAAAGAGTTTTTGTAGTGTTTCTGAAGATTGAAATATTATCAATGTTTTTTTTTCAATTACTATGTAGATAAGTTCAGTTTAAACCTTTGAGGTAATGTTAATATATTCTCAAGGTGTGTACACAAAGTTTGTATGTTTTCAAATGAGTTTTTTTTTCTTAAATAACTTTCTCAAACAATGCTCTGAATATAGATATTGTCATAAGTATGATACACAGAGAAGATCTGTAATCACTTCCATAAACATTTAATCACAAAATAACTATCTTCTTCCCCAAATAATCTCATCAGAAGAAACGTACATGCTTGAAATACCTTGCAATTGGTAGTATGTCTGGCCTGTCGAAAACTTTGCAGTACAATTGTACAATTCGGACGCAAGCTAGTTGCAAGCCTGGCCAAGGATGGGCGCATTCTGGCAAAGAAGGCAAGGAAGGCGGTTTCTTCGTTTCTGTGACCATTTTTTCTTCGTCGCAATATTCCAGTCACTGTCGATTTCACTCCGCCGCACTAAACGTCTCAATACAAACGATTATCACTTCGGTGCGCGTAGGCATTTCGAGTCAACCACGAGTTGAAAACCGCGTGTTTGTTTTGAAATTTCGCGCTGTCAGACGCGCCGCCTTCGAGTTGCGGATTCAAAGTAGCTGAAGCGGCAAAACTCGGACTTGACTTCGAGGCGGAGTGAGCATGCGCGCACTAAAAGCGCCAATATCTACGGGCAAATGCTTTATTTTCTCCCAAAAACAATAAGATCGTCTTTGAGCCGGGAAGATAGCGACCAAACTAAGTGTACACAATAGATATTGCTTTTGCGTTCGGGCACAATGCGGATATGTAAACTTTATCTCGCGTGTTTATTTATTGTCGCCTACCCGATAATCTCTTTTAATCAGTAAAGTAAATGACGTTGTGCAATAGTTTGCTGGAATGTTTTAAATATGCGTGAGGTATTTTAAATTTGTAATACATGCAGATGTTTAAAAACGTGTATATGTTACATCTATTGTTTTTCATCCTATTAAAGAAATGGCAGTGAAAAGAAAAGATTTGAAATGACAATGCCACAACAAGTTTTATTATCTGGCATGATTTTGCAATTGAAAACATTGAAGATTCAAAAAGAAAATAACAATCATACGCCGAAAATTTGTGACAAAAAAAGCTCAATGTTTGGTTCTAAACCTTGACAGATATTTTGTGAATGTGAGCATCTATTTTGTTCAAATTCAAATAATTTTGAATTTAAATTTTTGTTTAAAATGTAATCTTCAATATTTATTTCTACTATTCCAAAACCGAATGCTACGCCACTGGAAAATGCTACATAGTTACTTTTGTTTTCTACCAGTCACTGCTACATAGTGTGCAAGATGTGTTGCCTAACCAACAGTATTTTTTTAGTGACGTCACGATATAGTAGGGTACCATTTTTTTTCTAATGTTAGCATTAGTATAGCCATTTTACCGAAGCCAAAACAAAGGACGTCAGACAAAGCAGTGGGAAACAAAAAAGCGTTATTGTTCTATTTATTTCAGAGAGAAAAAACAAAGCCTACGTTTATGTGGACCATAAACTTAAAACTCTTTACAATAATAGTATATTATTGCTATATTCATAGAATAAAGAATGACTCCCCACAAAATTTAACAGGGATTCTTTTAAAAAATCATAAAAAATTTGTTATTGCTCACACGTTATTCATTAAAAAATATTATATTCGTAGTGCTTCTATCGAATCAACTGCAACGAAGCAATTCTCAATATCAACTTTCCAAAAGTAATATAGTTAATTAAAAATTGACCATGTTTTCACTTGGTTTATATCTGCTAGACACAATTAGAAATACTTTCTAATATTTGTTACATACAAGGAAGGTGTGCTTGCACCAAACCAGTGGTAAAACTTTTTGTGGTTTAAAGGATGTCCAATTGGAGGCCAACGTATTATATTTTTCCAATATAAGTTGATTATTTTTCCAATATAAGATTTTTATTATTTAATATAATTTCAGATTTTTCAAACCATAACAATTGAACTTACGTAAACAAAAATGTAAATAAATACCTGATAGATAAAAAGTAAAACCCAGTGTTGGGTCACTTTGCTATCTTCGTATATCACAAATCATATGGGGACAACATAAATGCCCAATGTACACCTAGTATAAACAATTGGTGGCATAAATAAAAAATAAATCATCTAATTCCGACCAACCAAAAACATTATTATTAAAAATATATTGTTTAGTCAATTGATGGTTTTATTGGCGGTTTATCAGAGTTATAACGAGATAATGACGTTTAATACGGAACAGGTGTCTGCCTGGTTCTGGGACCGACGGCTATTACCATGGCTTTCGAGGTACGTGAGTTTCTATCAAGGTTGCTTTTCCACGACCCTCCTTTTTCTAATGACTTACACTCATATATTCGTTCCGGAAAAGCATGGAAGTAGTAATTACCTAACGATCATGTCACCGCATAGAATGGCTCGAAATACAGTACTTTTTC
>JAWQRJ010005481.1:0-10207 GCA_033557515.1 Diorygopyx duplodentatus
ATTTTTTGATGTATGTATAAAAATTATTTTATATAAAATATGGTATATTGTTTTCTAATCCATTAAATAAATTGTAATATCAGGGCAGTATAATAGTACAACATTTTTTTTTATGAAAAAGTGGGCAATGGTACAAAAAGATTGGCAACCACTGCATTACCTAATACCGTTTAATGAGGATTTTAATTCTACATTCCACAAGATAAAAATATTTGTTAGGTGCCATTTAAAAAAATAACTTTTTAGCATTTAAAGTTGTCTTATTTCAAAATTCAATTTTGTAAAGAACGTACTTAAGAATGTGCCGCCGGGTGTATTTCTGAAAAGTTCAATATCTCAACTAATGGTTAATGAAGTATGAATATTATCAAATAAGTCTAATTATGAAAATTCGATTTTTCAAAATGTTGAATAATTTTTGCGAAAAAAATAATATCTTGAAAACGATTAAGTTAAGGCCTAGCAAACGTATTACGAAAGTTGTTGAAAATTAAATCTATATTAAAAAAAATTAAAATTGGGGTCATTTCATTTAAATTAACAAAACTGTTGCCAACTTCCGGTATAACCGGAACTGCCGGTTATAGGCAGTTCTCTGTTTAGTTCTTTTCCTACCATATTCACATCCAAATTTTCACACTTGTAGCTTTATCCGTGAGTTAACAGACATAAGATTTTTTATGCAATTGTTATTCTATATGCTAGCATTTTTCATATTAAAAATACTTAAATTTGTTTATAAACGATGTTGTGGTCATTCTTTGATAAAGAATAAACTTATTTTATACATTTATTATTAATTGTTCTGTTTATTTAATAAAATTACTTTTGTAATTAGAAATACTAAATTCATATTTTCTACTATAATCTTTTAGATTTTACGATTGTGACAGAAAACAAAAAATCCGAATAAAAAACTTTTTTCTTGTTCCCTTTCATGCGGAATAAACAGCCACTAGCGGTCTTTGTTGTTACAAAGTAGTAGAGCTATTCGTTTACAGATGTCGCACACTGATTTAAAAAGGATAATATACTTTTCGAGCAAAACAAGAACTTAAAATATGATCCAACTGAAAATAACTGTTAATAAAGCTATAAAAAATCAGCTGAAGGTATCTTTCAATTCCGACAATTCCTTCATTTGCGGTGAAGGATTGCTTGTATAAAAGTTGTAAATAACTTATTTGAACAGCTTAATACAAAAGTGGCTATTAATGTATTTGCACTCTAATATAACTGTATGAATTTCTCCGGATACAAAGCCTACTTATTTCAATTAATATTAATTAACGAGGAAACCTTCAAAATGTGTCATCATCCAGACATACAGATGCAAATAGTTAGTTTCTGGTGATTAAAACAATAAAAGTACACTAATCGTGATAATCTTATCGTGTCTTTACTTATACATTGTTTCCTATTAGATAAGATAACGTAGATATGCAAAAATAACTATAGGAAGTTCTCAGAGAATTTCCCGCCAAACCTTGGTGCAATATATTCAAATAAAGCCAGCAAAAGTGAAGTGGCAGTACTGCACGAGCGGACAAGGAGTGCCAATGATGTCGGTAATGTTGTGAACCAGTGTCGTCTGCATGAATAATTCAAAACAGTTCGTCTATTTTTCTAACGAATACATGTGAAACGAAGATCACAATTATGTCCCAAAGCACAACCAGTGGCACATCTTCCCGCAGGCATGCCAGAGATCACGATGCTACCTCAATAGCTTCTTCGAGATTTGTTGATACTGATTGGGAGGCCAACGAAGTGAGTTATTGTGTATTAAAAACCGTTTGACGAGCAATTATGGGGCATTAAGTAAATTATATGTCCTATACTTTGCAGTATCTTAGCTATGGTCTATAAACTTATGTATGCAGAAGTACATAATTTATGTGTTAGTTGATTAAGTGATAAAATGTAAAGTAATTGACCTAATTCATTCGAGACTAATTGGTAAAATTTGATCTTTCATTATCTGTTTTATTGAGCCTAAAGTGTTTGCTAATGTGTTTTATGAAGAATGTTACATTTTGTGTGTAAGACAACTGATGGTTTTGTTATAGCGAAGGTAGCTTTGATATTTCAGTAGCAGGGATTTTAATAAGTTCAGAATGTTAGCGTTGACTTACTCAGATTTAGGTTAAGTAATTACTTACGGATCTTTGCGTGCACGTAGTAGATAGATGAATCAATTTCTGACAAGGTGTAGATAGGTTAATATGTTCTATGGCAAGCTATGACACTGCATAACATATCTAAATGTTGCCAGATCTTTGTTCATTTGTCTATGACGTGCACGCAAAGAACTCTTGATCCAATCGTGGGTATATGAACCATGAAACATGATTTTAATGAGTGGCTTTATAAATGGTACTGCTTATCATATTGCCATGCTTATAATGAAGATATCCAAATCACATTCTGATTATGAACGACAATATTTTCAATACAATGAACAATGCTGTAGGCTTGCGCGGTTGTTGTTTAAAGTTCTTGTCGCCCAGATAATACTGGGTTGTTTATAGAAATATTTTAATATTGTCATTCTTCTGAAGATACGGACATATTTTTGTATACGATTGTGTATGCCACCGGATTCGGTGACCTAGAACGTTTACTCTAAACAATTATAAGAGAAGTAATCTTTATCATTCAGGAGATTGGTTATATCACCAGTTGAACAGTTGAACTGCTAAGAACAAATGCTGTATCTACCAAGACAGTGAAACTGAGTAAATCCTGTATTTTTGTTCTTAAATAAAGTTGTTGCTACATAAAATTACACTTTAATTTTTTAATCGTAACTAAAAATAACAATACATATCAAACAGAAACACAAGTGATTACTATTTATTTTGATAATAACGAAGTCAGTCTTCATGCATTTTTTTAAAATTTTGTGGAAAAATTAAAGACTTTTTATCAAAATTTCCTTCTTTGCTTTTGGAAAGTGAAGAAGTGTGCTTAGATATGAAATATTTGAATGAAGAACTCCATTTTTCACTTTTAAATGATATTCATATAAGATCACATGCTTTACACAGACTGACATAGTAGGATGTGCTTTTATCAATTAAAAATGTGATGCCATATTCTACAACAAAGCACCACATCTTTGTATTCATCACAGCAGATATATTAAATGATATACTTAAATTTTAATAAAGTCTAAAGAAATACAAAAAAATATATATGTTATCTAATTACCGTGCAATTTAGCTTTTTAAGAATTCATCTGTACCGTAATGTCAAAATCTGTTTTTTTTTGTTTATTTTGTAGATACAGCATTAGAACGACGGCAGACCCATATTGACTAACATATTTTTAGTTATTTAGATTACTACTGTGTGTGACTAAACATAGTGATTTTTAAAATAAAGTCCTTAAATGTTTTTTATTTTATTAATAACAGTAAATGAAGTACAAAAATGATAAGTACAAATAATTCAATGTGAGTAAATGTCAGCAAGATATTTCATGTGTTGGCAACGTTTGTTAAATTTGATCAAGAGCACTAATTTTTGATAAAGTTAAATATATGGCAGGCAGAAAATGAACCGGAAATAAATGAATCAGTAGCATTTTTCTTACATTTTCTTTGACAATTTTGGATAGTCAATGCGATTTCAATACAAAAATAGAAGGTATGATCTTCAGTGTTTCAATTTTATTCGTATACAGGATGTCCCAAATTCGTAGCTCACCGTTGGTATCTTGAAAACGGTAAGAGCTACAGACTCGGTTAAATGGAAAGGGGGGAAAAACAGATATGTTTTTCCCGTTTAATGATGTCAACTACAGACAAATTTTCGGTACACCCATCAGTCCAGCACTGGCGACGATACTGATGGACTTTGTTTTAGACAATGTCATACCTAAATTGAATTTTAAAGTACCTTTTATTAAGAAATTTGTGGACAACATAATTACTGCCATATCTACTTGTGACTTAGATGAAACCTGAAATATTTTTAACAGCTTCAACACACATATAATTCACTATGGAAATACAACACGATAGTTTGCGCCATTTTTATACACCAGAGTAATAAGAACAAATGATAACATTGTGAAAATAGACTGGTACACAAAACCGACCTTCTCGGTTCTTTACATCAATTTTTATTCTAATCATTCCTTCCAACAAAAAATAAATACCATTAAAGGGATTAAAAATTGTATAGAAAAAATTTGTGATGAAGAATATATTAAGGACAATTTAACTAAGTTAAGATCCATTTTTGTCAACAACAATTTCCCAGTTAGTTTAGTGAATTCAATTATAGTTGCAAAAAATAAACTGAACCCCAATCGAACCGGGTATATTTCAACCAGTAGACAATAACATAAAGAAACTCAAAAAATTAATGTTCATAAAAGGGTTGTCACACAAACTAAAAAATATATTTAAACCAAAAGTGTTACCTAACACGATAATAGCAGATCATCAACTTGTAAAAATTACTAGTTTGTTCAGTACCGTAAAGGACATAGAATAATATATCAAAGCAATTTGATTTACTGTATTCAATGCAGAGCTTGTGATGACAAATACGTGGGGGTGACCGCATTGCTGTACACAAAAGTGATTGCAATACGAAAAAGACTACATATGCTCTGGCAGTTCATAGCGTACATAAAAATCATGATATCAATTTTGAAAATTTAAAAAGTTTGGATAGAGAAATAAACTACTAAAACAGATTATTTTTAGAAATGCTTCACATTAACTCCACACAAAACACTATGAACTTCAGATCGGACGTGCAAAATCTTAGTAGTGCTTATTCCCTTTTATTGTTTTTGGATAACGAAACAAAAAAGAATACATAATTCGTTCAAGAATGTTCAGGAAGACTGATATTGTGTTTTAGAAGTTTCGTCTTGGTATTGTATAAGCAGGTTTTAATGTACGTTTTCCGGTTTGCGATAAGTTTTATCAGTCAGCGCTGACATGTTTGCCACGTGATGTTGTATTTTAATTTGTAACATCTTTTTATTTAAAAACTTAACATGTTAAATGTCGTTAACGTGATAACTTGTTGACCGGTGACTTAATTGACTTAAAAATTTGTAAGTAGGAAAAGTTTTGACGTAGATTGTATTACTTATGTTGTTTTTTGTTTTGGTTAAAATTTGTAGGCTTGAAAAAGACAACAATAAATTGTCGAAATATTGCAAATAAATAGAAGTTTCCATTTCTCCAGATCGTAAAACCAAAAAATTTCTCAATTATTCCACGATCAAAAAATAAAAAGGTTTGTTAAAAAAGTTTATTATAATATATATATGTATTCAGACCCCTCATTTCATATCACCTAAATATTATTTGTTACCAAAATATGTTACTTTGTGTTTATAATATTATTTGATCTGAAATCACAATTTTTAAACTTCTCAATTAGAGGAGTTGGCAATTAGGACAACACGTTCCTAATCAATAGAATGCGATGTCAGTTTCAGACAACATTTCACTTAAAATAGCTGAAGGACGAAGCTTGATAACTTAATAATAAAAGGTGCTAGGATTGAAAGCAAGGGTAACATTTGTTTACAAAATGTAAGCCGTGTAAGAGGTTAACTGTTATACTGTTGTGGGTTTTAACAGAGTACTTGAATAACTACTATAATTATGTGATGTTAATCCATTAGTTATATGAGAAAAAATTAAATGACACATCTTACTTTTTAATGTATATTTATTTTTTTCTTTAATACCTTGTTGTCCGTTGACAAAACACTAATACTTACGCGTTAACTAGTTGTTTATTTGTTAAACATTTTTAAGAAAACTGTTCTTTTACAGTCAAACTTATTGTCCAGACCACTATATTTTATGTATGAAAAGGCTTTACAATATATTAAAATTAATTTTAAAGTTGTATATTTTTTAGTTTCAATTTTTAAAATACAAATAAATATTGAAAATTTTTAAAGCAGACAGAGGAACTATTGGGTATTTTAAATGAATATACTATATTAAACACATATATGTGACACTACATAATGACTTGTGCGTAATAATATTTTTATTGAGTTTGTTTTATAAAAAATAAGCAAAAATTAGGGAAAATTTTAGTATTTTTTTTACTTCAAAACATTTGCCAATACATATGTAGTTTGTTTTTGTATTCATCCACGTCTTTTCTTACAATCTGATAAGAAAGATATTGATCGATAAAATCAACACATGCACTTTGTGTTTGTTGTAATCTAAAACACTTTCTGGCTTTATCATTTCTCCAGTTCATCTATTTATGCTGCCAGTTTCAATCATATGGGTCTTACGTATGGTCGACGTAATTCTGTTTCATTTTATCTTGTCAGATATGTATTAAAAAATCACCTCTTCAACAAAAATCATTTTGACAAATATCTTTTTCATAACATTATTTTTTTTCTAAAGTCTAAACATAATCCTTAATTTTCCCTTACAATATCACCTATTTTTGCTTTCCCCAAGTTGATGCTGTTATAATAATCATCTATATAAACGTGATGCTGTATATTTTTACGATTAGCTTGTGCCATTAAAACACGTAATCCCAATAATTGCTTCAATGTGGGTATGTAGGGTCTTTTCACTTTCATCTATTTTATTATACATTACTAGTGAACGCATTTACCATGTCTGGAATATTTCCAGAATTATTTCTTTTAATACTTTGATCTCTTAAAGTGAAATCTGTAGTTACATTAGCATCGTTTATAACGAGTTCAGTATATCCTTGAATTATTTTCTTCGCTTTCTGAATTGATATATTCTGAATTGCAGCTATCAGATTCACTTACGGGCGGCAAAATTCTTCTTTTTATGTATTGATTGTATTCTTAACGGAAAATGGTAAAAGTCATTCAAAGTGGAATCGTTCAACTTTTCTTCCACTCCAATACACCAATCTTTGGTTCTAGTACAGCAAATAATTGCAACTACTTTTGTGTGATAGCATTAACATCAGTTACATTCCAATATAAAATTGATCTAGAAAAAATTGCTATAGGAGCTAACACTGTGATGTCACTAAATCAGTTATCATTCAGTTAGTACCTTCTTCTTGATTTTGTATGTTGATTGTCAACTTTCATTGTCCATCATAAGCTCATAACGGAGTTGTAATGCCAAATAATCATTTATTTCATTGGATTGCTGATCTTTGTATTTTTGATATTGATATTGACAATTTTTTTATATTTTCTGCATTGTGAAAGTACAAATTTCTGCTCAGGGCAAGGTGGACACAATGCGACTTGGGCAAAGTTGACATAGTGCAGACATCATTCAACTTTTTTCCTTTCCTTGAAGCCTTGATTAGAATTACAAGGCACTTATATTTTAGTAAGGAATCATTCTTTCTAAAAGTCTTTATTTTATTTGTTAATATGGGCAATTTCATTGAAATTAACAAAAACGTGAATGTGGTCGAACAAAGTAAAACTTTTATACAATCCAGTTGGAAGCTTAGTTTATGACAAATTGAATTTTGATGTAATTTATTCTAGGAGTCCCCTAATAGGGTATAAGTGTTGTCGCAATTCTCCGGGGTATAAAAATCCACTCCATATGAAATCACTAAAACCAAGATTAGAGTATTTTAGAAATTCAAACTCACTGGCTGCTTCTATCATAACTTTTCAATGTTATGCGATATGTGTATCACCTACCAATTTCCTTTTGCAGCTAATTTCATTTTGACTGAATAAACAAATGGATATTGGGGAACTTACAGTTCACACTTTATTATGTTCCTGTGTATGTCTGAGCCTGTGACACACACCCCTTAAATATTGATAACTTTTTGAATCATCCTGCATATTCATATTATAAATTTTAGTACCACTATTACTAGGTTATGGAACAGTGGGGTTTAGTTTACTTGTTCGCTTACTGTAACATTCTTTCAGGCCATGAGACAAAGAGAACTAGAAGAAGCAAGAGCACGTGCGGCTCAAATGGAAAAAACCATGAGATGGTGGTCTGATTGCACAGCAAACTGGAGAGAAAAATGGAGCAAAGTGCGCAATGAACGCAACTCAGCACGAGAGGAAAGTAAACTACTACGGTCAAAACTAGATGCTGCGCTTAAGGATGCGAACTCGATAAAGCGTGAGAAACAGGAAATCGAGGTGCAGAATGAGCAGCTCAAGAAAGAAATGGAAAAAATTCACATACTGCTATTAAAACACTCGGGGCAATTCGAAACTCACATACTTGAAGCGTTAGGCGACGACCCGTTAAAAGACTTTGTGTTCAGTTTCAATAACTCACCAGTAAAAGAAAGGACTGATATTCATAATGGCATTTCAACTACTCAGGTAGAATGTGATAGTACGGCGACATCTATCATCGATTCTGAGAAGGATTCAACGATAGAAGAGTACATTTTACAAGGAGCAGTTCCTAGACATGTTTCCGACAGGGATTCATTAGAAAAACTGAAGTCCCCACATACCACGACTGAAATTTTAAATGGTATAAACTTAAGGGATAGGAGTAGTCATAAGGAAGATGACGAAGAGTATGTAATACAAAAATTGTCCATGTTGCAGCTAAGGTTGGATGAAGCGACCAAAACCTTACAAATTGAACGGGAGTAAGTGTTGTTTGGTTAGAGAAGTTTAAAGCAATTTTATTTCAAGTAACAATTTATTTTAGCGAAAAGTTACAATTACATCGAAGCATCGAAAAACTTACAGGGGAACTGCAAGAATTAAAAGAGAAGTGTGATGAGTTGCGAGATGCTAAGCAGGATGCAGTGAGGGAATTGTTGCAGCTACAAGATCAACATCAGGAAGAGATCTGTTTATTAAAGTCTGATTTACATGAAGAGTCCAATACAAGGGAAAATTTAGATCGCAGAATAAATGAACTAAGAGTTGAGGTAAGTGTTTTTTTCTAAAATTACTTAATACTCTCAATCTCGTTATCGTAAACATTTATATTATATTAAATGTCCATTATGTTGCAATACACTTTCTTGAATATTAGATGGTTCTTATAAACTATAACATAGATGCAGTAGAACTCCAATTACACAGTCCAACACGTGTTTTGGTGGAAGTAGCGTTTGGGCAGGGAGACACTACAAAACGATTTTAACTTTTTAAACATTTCAACATCAGGCTAGATTTTTATTTTCCTATCATAACAAGGAATTTGTGCAGATCTGAATAATTGTTCAACTGTACTCTAGCAGTACAGTATTAATACCACACATAAAGAGGTTCAGCATATGTAATTTGTTGTTGTGATCAAAAATGGGGAAAGTTTCACAAATACGTTTGCTTTCTGAATACGGAAGGTTTAAAGGTTTGTCAATCAAAAAGTGCAAAAATAATTCATATATGCTTTTAACTTGTTTCTGGCTTACTTTGTAGAATACTTCCATATTTATGTTATAATAAAACTTAATTAATGTGCTACAACAACTTTTTATTCCCATTACTCGCGTTTCGATACAATGTGTGTCATTTCTAAAAGGTAAATGACAATAATAATTAATGTTTGAATCTTCCATCTTGCAAATATGGTAAATTAAATGAAAAGGCTTTAAACTTCTTTTGAAGGGTACATTAAAAATATAAAATATTTAAAAATTATTAATTACAAAATATCAAAAATAATATAAAAAATAATTAAAAAATATTTAAAGGTACATAAAAAAATTATTATTATCACAGTTAAAATTAGTGTAAAAGGAACGAATCGAACAAACAGTTTAAAAATGTCGTGTACGCTAGCGTGGTTTTGGTGGAAAAGTATGAAAGAGCGTGAAACCAGTTTTTAAACATGACAAACAAGAATGGCACGAAAATCAAGGTTTAAATTTAAAATAAATATAAATACAGTGAAAGTCGCATATCTTTGGATTTTAATGATTTATGATATTATGTAATAAAAATACTGTACAATTTGTTTAAAACATTTATTACACATTATAAATAGAATAACGTGTAGGTTAATGGTATGTATGCATACAATGTTTTTCATTTAATTATTTAAAATAGTCCGTAATTTTATGTTGTTTCTTGCACGTGTATCAAAGTAAATAGATTTGATTCTTGTCTCTAAAAGATTAACATTCTTTACTAATTTCGTGTCTGATAAATTGCCATAGAAAACAAAATTTCTAATAACAGCTATGGCTTGAAGAGCTTCTGCAGCAGATGGTGCTTAAAAATCTTCAGTTTCTAAGGTATCAT
>JAWQRJ010005482.1:0-10204 GCA_033557515.1 Diorygopyx duplodentatus
TGTTGTGGAGCTCCATCTTGTTGAAAGTGAATGAGGTTTCATTCAAATTCATATTCCTGTCTACTCCTGTCATATTCTTGTTAGGTTTTAATTCTTGAATATGTTGTTGGTGGCTGCTTGACGAAAAGACAACGTTGGGTTGGGTTGGGCCTGCAAAAATTGCAAAATGACCCAATACTTCAAGCAGCTTCGTTGACTACTTTTTCAATAGTTCTCTTTTTGTTTGCTACAGACCAGGGAATACGGGGGTTGTAAATTTCGGCATTTGGTAATTAGTAACTTTAGGGCTTAGCCCCACTTTGCAGATATGCTGCCTTTCGTTCTTCATCTGTAACCGATCTTTTTATTTGTTTTAAAATGGCAAATGCAGTTGGAATCAATATCTTTGGAAAAATTTCAAATTCCATTCAGAAAATTCCATTGCTGGAAGGTTCTCAGTATTTTTGATGGGAGAGTTCAAACGTTGCTCAAAGGACATGTAGAACATTGAATTGAAACAAACAAAAAAATATGGACAAGAAAATTATCGTAGAAACTGTGATGTTTAGTGTTGAAAATTCGAACACTTACTGTATTGCATCAACGTCCACATCTGGGAAACAAATATTTATTACAAATTGAAACACAGCTTTTGCCACAAATGGCAGCAGAAAATCAAACTTGGTACTAAAATCAAGCGAAAATGAGTGGTGGATGTCACATTAACAAACACATGTCACATTAAGAAAAAAGAGTGCGATAAAGTCATAAAATAAATGCCTAAGATAAAGTGATATAGGCGCATAAGATAAAGTGATAAATGCACATAGGATAACGCCTACTTTGCAGCATTGATGTGCAATTTGCATCACTGGTGTAGAATGGCTACTTTCAATATTGGTAACAGTTTCGAAAAATGAACTTTCAGGAATATGTTTTCCAGAAACAATCAATCAGTAAATATTTTGTCTCCCCTTTGGTTTAATATATTTATGCCTATGTTGTAAACTAATACATTCATCTAACGCAAATACAACAAATCAATCAAGTTAATCATTGATTGACGAAACACAAGCCATTAGTAATTAAAACACAAAAACCCACACATGGTTTATTGTACATCTGTAATAACTGCAGACATCCGATAATTCTTGCGTATGTATATTGCATGTGCACCAATAAAGTCAAGTAAATATTATTGTGTGAATCCCTCGTGCATTAACCCGCGGCAAACATGCTGCATGCAAATTCATGACGCGTGACTTCTGCCAATCATGTATTGTCGTGTGCGACTAAGATAAAATGTAAGCTTTCCAACTAGAATGTAAATTAACTTACGCTCGGTTTGTTTGTGCTGTGCGTCAGAGCATTTTAAGTGTGCGGCATAATTCCCCAGATACAGAACGGATTTTTGTCTCACTAAACTGATTACATTTTTCTTTGAAATTGGCAAAGCAAGAAATGTTTGCAAATTTGTCGTAGATAAAGTTTTGTGAATTACACGTCTTATTGTTAGGTTGTTATAATTCGTTTTATTATGTGATATAATAGAATTGTAAATATAAACGATATTTAATGGTTCATTGTTACGTACTGTTTGTGAATTCTAAAGTAGATAGACGCACATTTACGGAATGCAGTCTTATTTTGTTAGTACGAATTTGTTTGTTTTTGATTAACTGGGTTTCATTATGTAGAAATTCGATGAAAGATTGTTTTTACATTATCATAAACAACGCAATTTTCATATTAAGTATAATACGATTCTAGCTAAATTCAAGCCGACATGTTTTTGTTTTTCCTGAAAATATCTCTATCAATTTCAATTCAAACCAAAATATTAAACTTCTACCATCCTTTAACGTTCTTTCAATTGTGTAACACAACGGTCAAGGTGGGGACAGGAGAAAGTGAGACCAAAACGGATTCTGTACATGTAGGTCACGTTGGAATGCCCAAGGTACCATGCTGGTACTGGGGTACCCTGCTTGTCTCTTCAAAAACGCATTGACGTCAAACATCCTCGAGTTACGCGACAATTCGCAGGCCTAATCGTGAATTAAAGTATGTGCAATGGCTTGGCTTGGTGTGGGGATTTCCTTTCCACCTGAATTAGCTCTCACCGACCAGCCAGGTTTTAATTATAAACTGGTCGGCGCGTTTCTTGCAAGTTGTTGCCTGTAGAATCCAGTCCAGTTATGCAAAAGTCCGCTTTTGCCTTGTATGGAACATGTGAATGAATGTTGCCTTGCGCTGCATACTTCTTTTTGGGGATTTCCCCAACGTTTAGTGCATTAGAAAGTGTTAATTTGTTTGATAATCTGTATATAAGATCATTTAAGTTGTAATTAAAGAAATCCATTGCAAGTTGTAGACGTAGACAGGATACAAAATATTAATGAGAATATCCAAACTTTTAATTTATATACAATAAAAAAAAAAGAATATGCAGTGGCCATAAAATGAGCAATATATAATTTATATTATTATTATTTATATATTAATAATAATTAATAATTTCTTCATTTAATTTAAATAATTTTGTACCTTTTTCAGAAAGGCTTTTATTTCTTTCTGTTAAGATGAAGGAGGTTTTCTTCAGTCTTACCTTTTAATAAGGAAAATATAATAATAAGCAACTACTGCACCAAAAACTATTAAAGAAAAAATGTTATATTTGTATCTGATTCAAATATCAAATATTATAGAAAAAAATTGTTACATAATATACATAAAAATGTATTATAAAGATTATTAATATTTTTATTTAAATCTTATTTTCAGTATTAACCAATAATAAAAACAATACTTGAAAAGGGTTGGAAATAAAAAAAAAAATTTTTTAACACCAATAAATAAGAACAAGTGAGCACAAACACCGACATAGATGAAATTAGCAAAGTTGGAAAATACACAAAATTATAGCAATACTGCTGAAATTAACATCAGGACATAAGAAAGTGGAGATACTAAAACAGGCCAAAGCATGGAAAGGAACAAAGATTGGAATCGACGAAGACTACACAAAAGAAATACAGGAAGAAACAAAATTGCTAATCCAGCAGCTCTTAACAGCAAGAAAACAAGAGCTCAAGGCCGACTTAAAATATAACAAAATAATAATTGAAAACAACTCATATTGAATTGAATTCCATATTCCCAAGAAGAACAGTCTAGATAATACACCAAAAAAAAAATAGAATATTGAAAAATCAAAGTATATAAATTAAAAAGAAAAAAAATACAAGATAATTACGAGTTAAACTTAACAAAGAAGATAATGAAAAGTAATCTAAAGATAGAAGACATGAATACAGAACAAACATGGAATACGTTCAAGGAAATGTTCAATAATATGTGGAGATTCCACAATAACCAATAAAAAGAAGCAGACATCCTGGTGGAATACAGAACTCACAGAACAAACTCTAGTTGAAAAGAAGAAATGGCAACAATACCTGAATGCCAAATAAAATATGAACAATACAAGCGTCAACGTGATTTAACCAAGAAACTGGTACAAGAAGCAATGAAAAAATCCTGCGAAGAATTTGGGCGACATTTGAAACGAAAGCAAAAAAGCTATAAAACTGTCCGGAAATGAAATTTTTCTTGAGAGTTAAAGGAATTGCTTTAAGCAACAAATTAGAGATAACCTCGAAATAATACCAATATTAGACTTCGTACAACAAATGCAACTAGCATGGTGATGATTCCAAGCTGGTGAAGCAGATTTGACTAGCAAAAGCTCAAACAAAGAGAAGACAGAGACAGACCACTAGCAAAACGACAGAATAACGGCAGAATAGGAAAAATACTGGAAAAGAAAGAAAAAACATGGATTGAAGTCAAACAGATTACGAGCGATAGAAAGGAATCAATTTGTGTATGGAATGTAATCTCTATTGTGACGCTTACATCTAACGGTAATTGGGGAATTGGGGGAATTGCGGAATTGTGGAATCGGTGATTGGTCGTTAACGGAGCAGGTCAGGTGAATAACGGATTTCCAGGTGTGGTGGAGGGGGAACCCTGTATCTCTATTGAGATTATTAGGATGTTTATGGACTTCTATTGCTTCTAGGATTTTTCTAGGATAATAGTGGTATTCCCAGGCTAGGAGTTTACTTTGGTTAAAAAGAATTTTGTGGCCGGTTTCAAATCTATGCTCGCCAAGTGCAGATCAAAATCCTTACTCCAAGCCAAATCCTACAATCAAATTTGCATTTTTTTTTAGGTTTTAGAGTCTTCAAAATTATTAAAATTAACTGCAGTTTTAGTTCTACTGTGCAAAACACTTTAACACTGCATTTGTTGGAGACACATCAATCTTTTTTATGTTTTTTTAAAATTCTTCCAATTGTGCAATTCTTCCAAAAGTTTTGGCAGTTTGTGAAAAAATCAACGAGAAATTCTACAGGTGCAAAGTTGATTTAAAAATAAAATTCGCTAGAAATATTTTGTTAAGAAATATAACACTTCTTTTTACTACTTCTAAAATTATTATAATTATATACTTCTAAAATTATATCTAAAACACTACTTTGTTATATTGCAAGATCTGATGCTTTTAACAGCGGCTTCCTTTCGAGGTACAAATCCTGATAAATTCCTTCCGATAATATCGGAATTCCTTCCGATAACCTGTCCAATGTCGGTCAATTAATGAGTTTTTAACAAATTTTATTATATGAAAAAAAAAACGAAATTCAAACCGTTTTCGTGATATTTTGGATTTAATTATATCGCGGCGGCCACCTCTACCTTCATTTTATCAAAGAGGCGGCGACAATAAGCGGCATTAACCACCCAACCGTCATTTGTTTTATGGCAGATTATATTTAACTATGAAATGTACTTTCACACCGATTTTAATTAATTATTTTTTATTCATTTTTTTATCAAATAATGTGTGGAATGCAGTATTAATTTTAATAATAATTCTTTCAATAGTTTAGCTATTGGAACAAGGATGATTAGGATGCTATTATTAGTAATTAGGATGCTATTTTTTAATATTTATCATCAGATAATGTTATCAAGCCGATTCAAAAACTTACAGTACCAAGCAAAAACGATTTTCAAGATTATTTGAATTTAATTAAATCGTTTTGAAATATCTGTAATAATATTTTTTCTATCTAGTAGTAATAGGCAACTGTGGTAAGAAATAAAAGATTACAAGATTACAAAAGTTTGTTACATTAGCATTGCAACAATGTTATTGTTTCTTATAGCTCCAATCCTAGACGAGTTAGATCAAAAGGACACTAAACTCTTTTTGGTGTTAATGTGTTAGTGTTAATTAATAAACATCATGTGCTGTTGGAAGATATTCCAACCAACACAGCAGATGTTATGTGGTATCAACATGATGGAGCCGCAGCTTACGACAGTCGAATGATAGAAAACTATTTAAACGTGTTTACAAGAAGTGTTTACAGGAAGGTAGATCGTTAGCAGAAATGATTTAGAACAATTTTTGTAGCATTGTTCGTCGTTTTCTCCTCTTCGTTAATGCCTTATTGTGTGTTTATTTCCCGATCTGAGTTTCTTGTGTAATGTTAGCCGTTATCTTTTGTTTATTTCACTTTAACTCTTAATAATGCCATTGAACCTCGCCTGTTGAAAGTTATTGAAATATATTGCGATATATAATAATGCGATTTATTTGACACTGTCTATATAAAAATTAACTGAAGTTGACGTCAAAATACACCTTTCGGTGAATGAACATGAACTCTCATAAAACAAGCTTTTCTTCATGAATATTTTTTTCATATATTTCTAATTTTTTTCGTATAATAATTTGTTGATTAAAAATTAACTAATTGGCCAATAGGGCACATCTGCTATGTTTTCCGAAAGGAAATATTCATGTTCGATATCCAGTAGGTCTTGGAATACGAAAATCTCATTTCAACCAAGAAATTAAGCAATTAATAAAAGCAACAGCTGCTATTTGCAGAATAAAAGTATCTTTTTTAGTTTTGGAATGATTGAGTGTGGTAATTTTAAGAGGAACACTAATACATATATGTTCAGAAAGATCTATCTTACATAATTATTCATGAGAAAGGTTAAAGGCTGAAAAAAGAATCTTTTTCATTTTCGAGTTAATATATTTTTTTAATATTTGGTTTTAGGAGTCGCGACTAAAAAAGCAGAATGTAAGCCGAATTTTGATCATTAATAACAAAAAATTCTGCACTTAGCAATCTAAGACGAAAAATCAAATAGGCCTACTTTTCAAGAAAGAAAAGTGTTCCTGGTTCTAGTTTTTCAAATTTTTTCGTTATAGTTTTTGTACTTTTACATTACACTATGTGATTTAAAATAAGACACTAATATTAGCAAGTAAATTTATATATAGTGCCCTAAAATACGTTATCTTTTTACAAAAGTTATTTGGTTTAAACTCCTTCATTATCTGAACATACTAAATAATATACAGAGTATTAATTTTCCCCGGAAGATTTATGAACTTTGTTATTTTAAATACACCCTATATATTATTTTGTTTTTGAACTCAATTTTAACTTACTGATAAATCTTATTAAAAGTCTAAATTTAGTGTAGCACAATCTTAGTAAAAAATTGTTTTGTTCGATACATAATAAAGTCTACATTAAGGCGTTTCCATATTTTCTGAAATAATTTTATTTTCAACGTGTTGCCTTGAAATACATGCTGGCATTCAAAGCCGTAGTAACATTTGAAATATTCCGTTGATAAATTGTGAATTTTAAATATTTTACGTTTGAAATTTGCAGTGTAAAAAACCCAAGAATAAGATTAGAAAAATTAAAAACAAGCTCATTCTTTTAGCATTTTTCGAAAAGTTATTTCTCAGAATAGTATATGTACCTAAAGTATCAGTTTAATAATGATAACAGGTTAATCATAAATGGTCTAATAAGCAATCAGGTATTGATAGTGTCAAAAATATAGAAAATTATTGAAGTAACACCAACGTTGTTACGTGAGTTTATATAAACTATTGGCAACGTTGTTTTCTGCATTGGACTACTACTTACCGTATTTTTCGGACTATAAGACGCACCGGACGATAAGACGCACCACAAATTTAGAGACGATTTATCGAAACGATTTATTCTTATGTTACCTTCGGACCATAAGACGTACCCAAAATTTGAGTCCATTTTTCTATGTAAGAAGGTGCGTCTTATAGTCCGAAAAATACGGTAAGTCTTAACGTAATGAAGCTTTCTGCATTGTAATAATGTATGCCTTTTTTTCAATTGGCATTATCTATCTATTCAGGACAAACTGAAATTTTCATAGCAACCTCTGAGATCTAAAGATATATACAGTGGACGAAGCATAAAATTAGGAAGTTGAACAACGCTGCTGTAGTGAGTTTTGTTCATGGGTACGTTATCAAATTTTTGCGATCTTTATTCCTGACGCTAGGAACAAAAATCACTTAAAGTTAGGTAGATAACAAGGATGACACTAGATTAATGTTTAATCTTTAAAACTACATCGATATCTGTAGTAGCGTCGCCACGTGCTTGTCTGAACACGTATCGAACCATCCGTTTACAAAGTGGATAACCGAGGTATCCCAGAGGTTATTCAATGGGGCATTCCAACGCTTAGTCGGCAACAAAAAGAAAAAGAACTCCCATGAAGATTCACTCCCGCGCGACTGGAGGGAATCCTGCGTGCCTGCGTGCCAATGTGTGTGACGCACACCGATTCCTCGAAACCCAACTGGTGGAATGCACTGTGCTCACTTGCTATGCCTGGGTGGTAATCAGGGACTCCCAACCTAGCAGAAAGACTCGCCGCGGAGGTCATGAAAGACACTTCGTCCGACGTGAATCGACCTGATTACGAAAAGAAAACAACAGTGTTGGAGTGCTTGTCACGTTTTGTCGGCACTTTTCAAGGCCAAAAGTTAGAACGCTGGAGATTAGAATTGCTTATCGTTGATGTAACGTTATCACAAATTAGAGATTAAACGCAATTCGGTGTATGACATTTTTTATTATGCATTGGGCACTGGATTAAATAAACCAGCAAGTGCAGATAAGCCAATAAGTCATGTTACTTCCTAACATACAAAATATTTATGTCTATCTCCCAATTGTTTATGCCCAACTCATCCAAAAGTTGCTCCGTTCTTCCAAACTTAGATCCTTAAGCAGTAATGCTAATTGTTGATCTAAAAATTCATGGTATTTTTTACCATTCAATGTATGATCAATAAAGTGGGGTCCAATCAATTTATCAACTCCCCCTCGATTGGTAAAAGATGATTATCCATTGGCAAAATGCATTTGGTTTTCAGAATCATCTCCGTGAAGCTACAAATGAAGGTATGTATGGATGGGTGAAACTTATAATATCGTCACCACACTTCTTTGGCATATGGCATATACTAGTTTTCACCAGTTATATACACCTACTTTGTGGGCGTTTTCTTGTTTTTGTCTGAAAATTATTCTGGAAAGTGATTTACTGAATGAGTAAATCATTCAGTTTAATGAGTTCTTTTTTCACGGAAGTATTAACATTTCAAGCAGATTCACATTCATACATAAAAATCATTTCATTTTTTTATGCAACTGTCAAATGCTCCAAAATTATCTCACGTTCCAATTTCTCAGATAACGAGCAAACTCTTAATGACACTTATACAATATTGAATACTATTATAATATTGAATAGAAATACATTTATTACCAATTGATTGGCTTGAAAACGATAGCAATCCTTGAATTCCAACCCATACCCGAGATGTTATGTGGTATCAACATGATGGAGCTGCAGCTTACGACAGTCGAATGATAGAAAACTATTTAAACAAAGTGTCACACTTTAACTCTTAATAATGCCATTAAACTACGAATCTTCAAAGTTATTAAAATAATGCAATTCATTTGACACTGTCTATATAAAAATTAACTAAAGTTGACGTCAAAATACTATCGGCGTGTTACAAACTGATGGTCTGGATTTTTCATCAATATTTTTTTCATATGATAAAATTGACTAATTGGTCGATAGGGCATAACTGCTCTTTTCCGGAAGGAAATATTTCTGTTCGATATCGAGTAGGTCTTGGAATACGAATATCTCATTGCAACCAAGAAGTTAAGCAATTAATAAAGGAATCGGCTACCGTTTACAGAATAAAAATATTTTTTTTAGTTTTGGAATTATATTTGGAATACTATTATAATATTGAATAGAATTGAAATACATTTATTACATACCAATTGATTGGCTTGAAAACATATAGCAATCCTTGAATTTTTCAAATACTCAACAATCTCCCATTTGTATCGATTATTCAAACCTTACAGTTATTGCTCTGTGAATGAACATCTCTGGTTATAAATGTGTGTGCATACAGAATGTAAACCAAACATTGGATGTTCGTTTGGTTAATATTACATCTTTTCTAATTCGTAATTCTTCAAATACGTATGTTTTGTATTTTGACATACAAGAAAATTGTACTTACGCGTCGGTCATTTTTGTATTGTACAGGTGAACTTAGGAAGCACAATAATGTTTCAATCTTGAAGTCATTAAATAAATGTTGTTCCGCTGTTAAAACTAAGCTAATTTCTTTAGGAATATGTTTCTGCACAATTTTTACATAGTTTTGAAAGTACTGACATATCATAGTGCAATGGTGATTGTAATGTTTCATTGTCATATACCATGGAAATAAGGCGGCAAATCCAAAAATGTTTGAGAGCAAAGTTTCTTATTCTTTTTGGGTGGAATGATAATTCTACTTGAAAAAGTATGGGTTTCTATTTAAGAATTCCAATAGAGGAAGGAGAGTAATGATTTTTACTAATCAGTATGTTTAGAAACTAAATTTAGATTTTTAACACTTTTATTAACACGTCGACCGAAGTTTGAACTATTGCTTGTGAGGTGTTCTTTAACTCTAGTTTCGATTTTACTGCCGGTCTGTCCTATGTCTACAGCATTGCAAGTTTTACATGTAAGGGTGTATACATCTACACCATTTTTGCCTAGTAATTTGGTAGGTGGTTTACTATTGTTAAGTATGTTTTTTAGATTATGGTTTGTTTTAAGAGCAAGTGAAATGTTGAATTTATTAGCAATGTTTTTAATTTTGTTACTGATTTTGCCTTGGTAAATGATGGCTCCATAGATTGGTTTAGGTTCATCTTCAATATCTGTAGTAGTGTTGTATGGTTATTATGTCTAACAT
>JAWQRJ010005483.1:0-10204 GCA_033557515.1 Diorygopyx duplodentatus
ATGTCGTTTGTTTACGAAACCCCTAACCTAAAAACAAATCTTGACATAAAGAGGGATTATTACCAAATCATCAGGGATGCCAACCCACTATAATTGCCTCAATCATTTACAGTCACCCGGTATAATTGTAGTTCATAGTTCATTTTTATTATTCATTTTTACTATTCATAGGTCATTATAAAGAATGCTTTGGTTGTAATTTTGTTTACGGTAGTACATAATCATATAACGACAGATTAAAATTATATACAGCATTATTTAATTTGTCACTAAAACCAAGATAAGGGACAGTTAGTATAATAACATTTGTATGAGCTAACGTTACGAAATTTAAAAACATTTAGCTTTTTTTGCTTTAGCACATCATTTGTTTCTGCAAAAAATATGACAGTACTTCATATTAAATTCTTTAGTTAATTCATAAGATTTTGCAAGAACTTCATCTAGGCAGGCGTTAGGTTTAAAAATGACAACATATGAATTAAAATATTTTCTTAATTTAGATGATAAATTGCATCTCTAACTGTCCGGGAGTTCTAATATTTTTGCTTTGTGCTAACACTTTTCTCCTGTTCCTTCCTTCTTTCAGCAATATTTTCAATGGGAGTTAGCAGTTCTGTTACAGTGTTAGTGGTTTTAGAGCTCCAGGCATGGTAGTAACTGCTGAGATTGCGTGGTAATGTTTTCCTCCATATTGGGAATCATACTATCAGAACTAAAATTTGCCCCAGACCAGCTATTATGAATTTGCCCCATTCCAGCTACGATTGTGCTGAAGTTATTGCTGTGAGTGCTGTATTAGTTGTTTGAGAACCAGCGTCTTTATAGAATTGTTTTCTTTGAACAAACGTATCTATAGTTTCGTCTAGTTTTTTATAATGATATTATTTTGATTCTTTGTTTCTACCAGTAGCTTTACTTGGCTTTATTAAGTCTTTAATTTTATTACCTTTTTCGCTAAGAAGTGTTTCATTTACTGCCAGTTTGTTTCCTAGGTTCATTAATACTGTCGACAGTGTCAGTGTTATCATCGTTTCTACCATTTTCGATAACAATAGTGATGTAGCTAGTATTTCCCGAATCAGGTTTTCTTTGTTATTTATTTACTTACGACTGTATATTTTGATTTTTCGGCTCGAGTTTTAAAATTCTTGTTCGGTATATTTAATTAATATCAGTTTGTTATAGCTATAGATATAAATTGGGGCAGTTTTACATATTTTTTTACAAACAAAAGTACAGGGACACACATTTTGCACCACTAAGGCTGGTGGCAGGGTGGCTAATTATATTACAACGGAACACTGGAAGACCTCGGAAAAGACAGAACATTATGAGACATAGGGTTGTTAAAAGAATAAGGAAGATTGGGAGCATAAAATGTTAAAGTCATTTTTACCAGCCTGAGAAAGTAGTCGCCAAGCCGAAGTCGGTTAAAAATATGAATAATACCAGGTTTGTGCGCTTCGTTCCCGCCAAGAATGTGGAAAGCTACTAAAAATCTACGTATATATGGATGAATAAATTCAAAATTTGCCAATATTAGATATAGATGTTTACGTTTAACTGACAAAGGGATTAATTTTATAAAATATATAATTATAGAAAAAAATAAGCAAAATATTAACATTAAAAGGTTTTAACAATTTATAACAAAACATTATGCCAAAAAAAAATCAAAATTAAAATAACTTATATAAAAATACATTAAAATATAGTCTTAAAATAATAAATTCCAAACTTAACAATATTAATAATAGATCTTTACGTTTAACTGAAAAAAAATAATTGTATAAAATATATGTATAATTATAGAAAAAACAAAATATTAACATTAAAAAGTTTTAATAATTTATAATAAAATGTACCTCCAATACCTCACGGTTGGTGGCTCTACTTCGCAACGAGTACTATGTTGCGGAGTTTCTCCAACTTTTTGGATGTTGCATTAGTAGAAGGAAACAACTGTTTTGGACGACATCACAAGCTTTATTAACAAATAATATACATTTCTCTGTCGATACATTTCTGCTTCGTGGATAAGCCTTTTTTATCGTTGTTTCGTAAAGATGCGGATTAAGAAGTTGCTACCTAAGCACTACTGCTAACCAGAATTGTAACTTAATATACGGTATTTGAAATGCATGCACTATTAAGTTCTTCGAAACATGCAAAAAGTCGACATCATTCACGACTATTACATAAATGTAAATATTAATTTCGAAAACAGTTTGTGGGGAATTGTTATGTCTAACAAAGAACCTTAAATGAATTCATTCTAACGTCATCTTCATAAAAAATCTATAAAAGCTAGTGCAATGTGTAATTTATTTTCAGATAATTAGAATGGTGCGAACATTGATTACGCAAAATTCTATTACTTCTATCAGATAATACTGACTGAAATCGTTTAATTGAAATACACAAGCAAAAACAATATTTTGTAGCAATCTAATTATAGGAATCGTCTGTTGCGTATAAACGCTGGATACGCTTAGCCGATTTACGCCACATTTGCATTTAAAATGCTTTCGCAGTTACGTCACGTGGGCTGATCGACATTTCGTGATCGCATTGCTTCCATTCCATCCGCACTTCTGCGAACAAAGACTGCCCTTGTCCCCTCGCCATTGTACACATAACTATCTCACACAAACATCGACATCTGTTCGTTTAAAGGAGTACTTAAAAAATTAAAAGCTCACCTTTTTGCGCGGTCGTACCACCTTGATATTTTAGGCCAGTTATTTTCTTAGTAAGACTAAGCGTCGTTAATTTACTTAATTACTAGTGAAGTTTAATGGGCCTTTAAAGTTGTTGAACGTTAAAACGGTAAATTATAGGCTAGATAAATTAGTTAAGCGTTGTTTTCGCGTAATATTTACAATTTCATTGTGTTTCTTGTTCACACCACAATACAGTTTATCTGTATAATTATAGGGTTCATTAGCAAGGTATTTTATGAATCATTCATAATAGACCTGTCCAGAAAAATGTGAACGGTACTTTGTCAAATTAATTTAATGAATTGTCGGCTTGAACAGGAAACGGATGCAAAGAAGGTCATTTCTTAAATGGGTATGCTGCGCAGTCATAAATAAAAAGGAACAGTGATTGTAAGTACAACCGGGATAAAATGTTTTTGATGAAATCATCATCTTAAATGTCATTGTCAAAGAAATTAGGAGATACCAATAAAATTGTGTCTATTACACCTGCTGCGGGAAAAATAAGTAATCCTTTGTAATACTAGTATCCCTTAAGTTTAAGACTCTTTATATCGACTTGTTTTTTTGACACATCTCAAATTCTTTTGAACTAGGTAATTCCCTTAATTCCCTTAAAAATTCTCAAAAACCCGGCTGTTTCTTTTTCTAATTTTTTTTTTAAATACTCTGCGAAGATACTTTACGAAAAGTAAGTCCTGTTTCTGAAACCGCATTTAATTAGATAATTGACGCTCTTTTACAATTAGGTGCTACATGATCCCTTTGTAATTTGAAATTTCAAAGTCGAAAGTACCATTAATTGCATGACAAGTGCCAAGTCAAAGCACCATTAATCGCCTTTTATTTTTTGCTACGTCTTTGGTATAGTTTCAATGAAACTATTTTTTTTTTAATTTTGCCACTACCACCAGCTGATCGTAAAATGTTAGAAAATTTTCAACTATGTCATTAATGATCGTCTAACATTTAAAAACGTATTGGCTCATTTATTTAACATGTTGATGAAGGTATAAGTCGAATCTACGCGACTACTACAATCGTGCGACGCTTTCACTTTTCTATTCTATTGTTTGTTGTACTTGCTATTACTGATTTTTGTTTATTTACCTAATTCCATATTGTTGTTGCGCATCACCGAATTTATTGGTTACTTTTCTTTAAATAATCACACATTTTACATTGCGGTAAAACAACACAACTTCTCTCTTCCATTTATTTGATGACATTTAAAGTTCATACACATCACTTACGCCGTTATTACGTCCATATACAAATGTGGAGCTTTTTAACTATTTAGAATTCGACCAGACAAGTTACTGTCAACTAAAAATTCGAAATATTCTTGTACTTATCTTTCAATTGGTATTTAAGATTTCCTATACTAATTTTATTATCGTACTCGTCGCTCAGTATAGTTAAGTAATCAATTAACTGTGACCTCTGGTTTTCAGTAACACTATCCATCTTATTAGCTTGGATGAATAGGTGTAATTGTTGTAGAATGTCATCTAATTCGTCGTAGCCTTGATCTAGCGTCTCTGGCGGATCTAGGTGTTCTTCGTCGACATCAGTTAAAAACCTTTCCAAGCGTAATTTTCTACTTGCTGAATGTTTGATCTTCTTACCAGACAAAGATTTCGAGGACTCTACCTCATCTATAGACATTGGAGACCTTTCTCGACTTCTATCACATTTGTTCTCAGCGATACTCTTGATGAAAGGCTGAGTATCTCTATCAGTATTTTTCTTCAACACTAAATGCAATGCCTCTAAGTCACCTAAGTTTATGTAATTATTATCTAGCTCCATTTTAATATCACTTGTGTGGGGCGATGTTCTCAGTTCACTTATATTTTTTTTGAAGGAAGATTGAAATCCAGGATTGCTTGTGACCTCCTGCTTGTACAACCAACCGTTAGTACCTCCTCTGCCATCACAGCAAAACAACTCCGGTAAGCTGCCTTTGCAATGAGCATTCACTTCGTAGCCACTCACGTTGCAGAGGGAGTCCTGTTGGATGGTGCACTGAGATACTGAGCACTGCCATTGATCTTCCTTTGGTTGACTGTGGTCACTTCGCACTCTGCGTTTTTTGGAAGAGCTCGTCGTGAATCTACCGTGGGGCATAATAACGGACTTGTGTGGCTAACTCAGCTGGACATAGTGAATGAATTGATTGAGTTGGAAAACACTCTCGATTCGAAAGTTAACAGACACGGGGAATTTGTATTTGACACTTACGTTATGGATGTTTTGTTATGTCAATTTCGTTAACGTCAAAGTTGATCAAGTGTTGTTGTCATTACAAATGCAATAAGCATATAGATAGATTATTTGAAAACGAAATATCTGCACGCAGCGAAAATAATCCATGATTTTTACCTGTATGATTTGTTGAAAGGAAATTAGTAACAATAACAGCATACGAAACGTTTTGATTATTTGTTTTAATACACAATGCGTGTTCAATTAATTAATTTTATTATTAAATATTTACAAAAGGGCTAAAATTAATATTATAGTGCATTAAGTATATAACGAAAGTAAGGGTAGTATTTACTTCAGGACAGATTTTGTAATAAATTTTCCGAAGCTCTGCAAACGTCAAATTTACTACAAAATGTCAAATAACTCGTACGAAAGGGTGCCCTTTTATTCAATTATATAATTAATAAATGACCCCTCAATTTTATGAAGAATTCAAAAATGTTATAAAATACAGGCTGTTCCATTTAAAAAAGGAAAATTGACTCATAACATTTTTCCTGAACACCCAGTATAGTAAAAAATAGTGTTAGTTTATACAGTTTAAATACCTGGTGTAAATCACTCACACGACTTTCTCTTACTTTGTTTGAATTTTAATGATACTTTTCTTCTTATAAATTTATGATTTATAATTTATTATGTGATAGGTGAGTATTGTTTAACAATGAAAGAACCCTGTCGAAATCGATCGATATAAGTATTGTTCTAAAAATTTTAATAGGTAATAATTGTAAAACAATAAAAATCGACCGGAAATTCGACAAGGAATTGAAAATGTAAGAATACGGGTGTTGCATTTAAAAATCCGAAGTTAGGTAGTGTTTAGAACAAATGTATATACAGGGTGTCCGGTAGGTAGATGTAGATATTTTAAGGAACGTTAAGGGGGTTCGTTATGAATATTCTGGACCACATATGCTTACGTGCAAAGTGTCATGGTTTCAGAGATATTAGCATAAATATAACACCCTATATATTATTACATTTTTGGGTTCCTTATGGAATTTATGGTCTATTGTATTAAACATACATATGTCCTAAGTCGCACCGTTTAGAAGTTATTTCTAAAATAGATCGGGGGGATTAGGCGAGAGAATAATCTAATTGTAAGTATTTGTGTAATAAAACAATAAAAATAAGTGCGCTAAAAGACATAGACTGTATTTTATTTGACCTCCAACCATTGGATGTCCATTGGAAGTGAATGGGCTTAGCTTAAACACAATTTTGCCAACATTTAATTCTCTCACCTAACCACCCCGGTCTAGTGATATCATAATTTTAACATAGCTATTCAATATACAAATATATATAAGGTAAATATTTATGATATTGTTTATGGTATTTTACATTTCCATTCCGGCAGCATGAGTTCGTCAATTCGACGATTCGACAATGTGAGCTTGTCGTCTCCATTGTAATTGCGGTATAAGCAGTTCAGCTTGCGACATTCTAGATTCCATAGATTTAATCATTTGGCGAATTACATCCAAATACCCACCTTGTAACAGGTTTCCATTGTTTTTAAGGGGACTTAGTTTATATAATTAATAAAGGAACATTTATTTAAACTATTTATTAGTTACGTGCATGATGAATAGTAAATATTTCGATAATAATATTTCGATGGATTAAAAAAAGTAAAATAGAAATAGGAATTAAAATCATACTTACTAGATGTTTTTTGTTGTATATTACAGTAATCACTTACTCTTTGATGGTATTTCCTGTCAGTAATTCGCACATAGGAACTAATACGTTATCCTCAGTCCGTACCTCCATGATTTTGTGTTCGGTTGTTATAATTTTATTCTGGGAAAACAAAAGTAGGGTATCATAGTTATTTAATAATTCGTGGTTATAGATTCATTCTGGATTATTTCAAATATTTAGGATTAAATAATTTTAGGTTATAGAATATTTATTTTATTATTTTTATTTATTTTATTTTTTGGAAGTAACGAAATTAGCATTTTTTCACAATGAAAATGTTTTAAGTGGACAGTTCATAATTCTTAATATTCCTCTGCAATATTTTAACTCTATACCTTCTTCCTTTCTCCGTATTCATTCATTACGCACTATTATAAAAAGCTCAATAATAAAATACAAATTTATCATCAAGCAACTAGTAAAGAATCGAAAGTATAATGAAGGATAATTATAAACTATTTCCAACAACCCTCTGCAATATATTAATGAAATTATAATGGGGCAGAATTGAGACAGGCTAAGATAGGCATCTTAATTTGTCGAAATTCTTTTGAAAATTACCTTCATTCAGGATGAAATTGCGAGAGTGCCGTCGATAGTAATTTACTAATTTCCGCAACAAAGAGGTTTTAAAGTGGCGCAATAGCCATAGTGGTGTTCGGTCGCTGCTATCAAGTCGATTGTAACAAAAGTTATGCGTGCTCAATAGATAATTACCAAAATAGAGATATATCCGATAATTACCGAATTATTTTACATTGATATATTTATTCTTTGGCGAGTTCTGTCACTCATTGTAACCTCCAATCAATTCAAGATATTTCCTTATATCTCTGTATTCAAGGTTGTATCAAATTCTGTATCAACAGGTTGTTTCGTACATATCTGCAATCATACCTGGACAGTTTTCAATTAGTGTCGCATTTTGCACGTCCATGTGTACATGTTTTGCACGTCCAATGTCCTAATATCCTTCTTCGACTGTTAATTCTTTTCAATGAAGCTCTTCATTTTTACTTTCTCTCATAAAGAGGAAGTAATACATTCGTTCCAAAATTTTGATGGTGAGATTTTTACATACCTGGACGAATAATGGTATTCTAAGACTAATGATAAAATTTTTGGCCATTGGTCTGTTGTCCACATTTCTACCATTTCTAATCATTTTAGGCGAAAAAGTTTCAAATAAAAGCTGCATGGTTTCAATCTTTCTCTCTTCTAGAAGTATTTTCATACAGGGTGTCCCATTTCTTCTAGACGCTATGGAACAGATTTTTAAATTGAACACCCTGAATATTATTATATTTTTGGGTTTCTTGTTGAATTTATGGGCCATTTTATTAAACACATATTTGGCCAAAATCGTATCGTTTAGAAGTTATTAGACGTTTTATACAAAAAGTGACATTTGCTTAATATGGAGGTTAGTAATGCATCCAAATTCTGCTGGGAAGATGAAAACAGGTGTGTGGGCCACATATTTCGGCAAATGTTGCACGAAGGACAATCCACAGCATATGACCTGCCTGGAAGGAGTGTAATTGGCGGCGTGCTGAAGATGATCCACCGCTGGTTTACCCTTTACCAAAAAATATCACACAAACTCTCCTTTAATACTTACTTCTTATGTCTCAGATCTTTAACGTTCGGTTGAATGGCGTCCGATCGCTCAAAATCATATTTAAAACACCCCTCCTCATCGCCCCATCTTCCAGCTCCGTATGGTTCCCCGTCACCATAGCTCTCTGCGTTCTCCCCCAACAACGCCAGGCCGTACATCACTCTTTATTACTTCTTTATTTACCATCTTCGTTAACCTCCACAAATATAGTATGTTCAAGGCGACGCACACCAGAGCGAAGAAAACCCTGTAATAGATCTTTTCCACACGTACGACACTCAATAATTTCACCTTTTCAATCGGGACAGTGAGCTTTTAGAAAAAAGTTCCCTGAATGTTTTATTACACAAATACTTAGAACTAGATTATTCTCTATTAAAAAAAACACAATGTTGCCAATATCTCTGAAACCATGACACCTTGTACATAAACATATGTGGTCCAGAATATTCATAATGAACCCCTTAACGTTCCTTAAAATATCCACAACCATCTACCGAACACCCCGTATATATAATTATGTAAATGGTGTTTAATTGACCCTTGAAGTGCATTATTTCAATTAAATTGCTTCATTACGAAATCTGTTAACAGATTCCTGATGCTTTGATAAGTGTTGCTATTTAGGTAAGTCTATTGGGTTTATGTTTTGGGACGCTGTTGACTATATTTTACCATGCACGTAACTCTGGAATGTGCGTTCGTTTATTTCCGCATTTGGCACCAACAGTCAGTCATAGGTCAAATGTTAAAGTCGTCCCATATGTTTATTCGCTTATGCAAATGAGTAGCGCGTAACTTTCCGCTATAATCAACGGGTACGGCGAGTACCAAAATTATGGGTTGTCGATTCCTACAAATAGATTCAGTTTTTCATCTCGTCACCTCATATGTTACGCCATAAAAATTAGTGCTTTATTAGTGAAAAATTTTTTGCCGGTGAAAATTTATGCGGCTGCTGCAATGGAAATTATACACTGACGTAGTGCGTAGATATGTAGTGGGTATCGTATGGTATGGCTACAGAAATATCGCTCAGACGGGATTTATGTAACCACGAAGAACAAGTGGTAACTAATAAGTTTACCATTACGTAGAATGCCTGCAATAGAGCAAACGTGCGAAATGGTTTCACACATGCGTTACTGAGATTACGGTAATTACAAGCGCGATTTAGGTAAATTATCGCTCTTTTTGGTGTAATTACAGCAGATTAGAATTGGCGTCGTTCCTGTTTTCCCAGCTAATAATTTGATTTGAAATCGCGTAAGCGTTATGCGTTTTTTTAGTGTCTATAAAGACCTCAGCTGTGCTGCAAAACGTATAGTTATTGAAATTAAAAATAACTAAATTATCTCCTCAGAATCGATGTAATTACATGCACTTTTGGCGTTCACGATTTTCTTCATTTGCTTACTTTATTTCCTTACCCAGGTCCATTTTTTAAAAAATGGGCCTGGGTAAGGAACCACCAAGTATAAGCTGCCAATAAATAATGTTATCTAGCTGTTATTTAGTGAATAACTAATTGATTAAAAACACTGCAGTGTATGTAGGTAGATACGTTTCTTGGGGTGAATTATGTTAACACTTATTAAACCAGGTTATCACTCTCGCAGTAAGTCTCTGATGAGAAGTTCATGACTATGGAACAGTCATTGCTGTTTAGTCATTATTTCCAAAATGACCAATCTCGCGTTAGCGGATATCGCAGCGGTCGCGAATGTGAAGTTATACAGAGATGATAAATATTCCCGTACCATTCCGGCAAGTACGCCACACCCCATCCTACCGTATAGGTATATTAAAGCACGCCCATTATACCTCGTCGACATGTAGGCGTGGTCACTATTAGATGTGCGCGCAAGTTTTG
>JAWQRJ010005484.1:0-10204 GCA_033557515.1 Diorygopyx duplodentatus
ACTACTACCTTCTGAATCTTCAACTTGATCATTTGGCATTACTAACTTATGCACTAATATACCTATTAAAGAAACAATTTCCATAGCTACACAAATAATTAATAATCACTTAAACAATAACACAGATGCTAATAACTTAATAAAACTATTAACTGCTTGCATTAACCAAAATCACTTTACATTTAACTATAAATATTACAAAATGATTGAAAGTTTACCTATGGGTTCCCCACTTAGCGGACTTATCAGTCACATTTTCATGAACCATTTAGAAGAAATTATACACAACAGCAATTTGGAATTCATTAATAAAATTATATTATGGAACAGATATGTAGACGATATTCTAGTCATAATTGGCACTATAAATATAAATATTATAGTTCAACTTCATAATTTTATAAATACATTACACCCTAAAATAAACTTCACCATAGACTAGAAAATAATCACACTTTAAATTTTTTAGATATCACATTAATAACATCCCCACATACAATTAATTATAACATTTATAGGAAACTTACACAAACCGACACTATTATCCCATTCAATTCTTTTCATGACCCAACAATTAAAAAACAACTTTCATTTCTTATATATACAGACTAAAAAATACTCCTCTCAGTTTTAATAACATGAAAAAAAGAGTTAAACCTTATACAACAAATTGCTTCTAACAATGGTTGCGATATCCAATATTTTAATAATATATTTCAAAAATACAATGTTAAACATAATAATCATACAACACTACTACATACAGAAGATAAACCTAAACCAATCTATAGAGCCATCAGTTACCAAGGCAAAATCAGAAATATAATTAAAAATATTGCTAATAAATTCAACATTTCACTTGCCCTTAAAACAAACCATAATCTAAAAAACGTACTTAATAATAGTATATCACCTACTAAATTACTAGAAAAAATGGTGTATATACCCTTACATGTGAAACTTGCAATGCTTTATACATAGGAGAGACCGGCAGGACAATCGTAATTAGAGTCAAAGAACACCTCACAAGCAATAATTCAAACTTCGGTAGACACATAAATTTTAACAATCATAAATTCACATTTGATAACATCAAAATTATTCATCACCTGAATACAGGCTACTTAATGGAACTATTCGAAAGCTATCGAAATAGATTTATTTAGAAAAAAACACCCACAAACCTTACTACTTCATGATCAATTGGAAAACAATATTCAACATATTTATATACCATTCCCCCAGACATCCTTTTAATAAGAAAAAAAAACATTTATAATATGTATTGTATTTTTCTACTTGGTAGGCAACACCATTTACAACAAATGAATGTATTGTCAAAGGATAGATTTTGCAGCAAGAGCTCGAAAAATCTTAAATAATCGGAAAAGGATACATTTTAGGTATAAGGAAACTAAATACCGTTTAACGAGGATTTTAATTCTACATTCGATAAAATAAAAATAATTGGTAGATGCCATTCAGAAAAAATCACTTTTTGTCATTTAAAGTTTTCGCACTTCAAAATTTAATTTTGTAAAGAATGTACGTAAGAATGTGCCACAGGGTATATTTCTGTAAAGTTCAATGTCTCAACTAATGGTTAATTAAGCATAAACATTATCGCATAAGTATAATAATGAAAATTCGATTTTCAAAATGTTACTGCGGTTGCATAATTTTAGTGAAAAAATTCAATATCTCGAAAACGATTAAGTTTAGGCCTCGCAAGCGTATTACACAAGTTGTTGAAAATTAAATGGAAATTTAGAAAAAAATTAAAATTGTGGTTATTCTATTTAAATTAACAAAGCTGTTGTCAACGGTATAACCGGAACCGCCAGCTTATTAAAAATATTTTTATCTTTTACTTCTCTTCCTAACATATTCAAATCCAAATTTGCAGACTTCTAGCTTTATCCGTTTCCCATATATTTCTAATGGAAGGTCTAAGGTAGATGCATAATAAATTAAAGTTATTAACATCAACATACAATTGACGATTAAGTGAGCTTTTTAATGGAAATGAAACGAGTTATACGCACCGTTAAAATTTACAGTCAGTATGCACACCGAGTACCGTCCATATTATTAATCACAATGTTCCTTAAATGATTATGATTACTATCGTTCAGCCAATTACCTCAATTCTCTCTACGTGTCTTGGTAGCATATTTGCCAATTCTTCCACTCCCAACAAAACTAGTCTCCAAACTAGTACATAATGTATTAGTCTTCAGACCAGTACAGTCATTTTTCATATTTTATAATGCAAAAGTATTGTTTTATACATGAGTTTAATTCAAACAACCTTGCCAGAAATCTTGCTACCAAAAAAAAACCTTACGGAATTAATTTCTTTATTGATTTCAGATTATAGGAAACAAACTTCTCATGTTAAGCAACTGTATTGTACGTATAATACAGTAACATTACTGTATTGTGGGGATATATATTGCATTTTTTCACGTAGAGAAAATTAACGATGGTGTTTTAAAAGATTCCATGTGAAATAATTTAGTATGTTTGCAAAAATGAAATTATCGTATAAAAATTAGTAACGAGTTAGTCCTTATTCTTTTCGCTCTCGGCATACAGAAACTACGATACGCGTTATGTAAATTTATTCAAATTTTATTAGCGACATTTAACGTTTGACATTCCCTTTCCGCTTCGCTAGCATTCGTTCAAACAATATTAATGGTCTTAATTTCTCCTGCCAATGCGCGGAATTATTACGGTAGCGATTCGCGCAAACTTTAATTCAATCCCCAAGAACAAATGATGACGGCTAGCTTATATTTCTCGCTCTTGCATAATTTCCGAACGGCAATGACACCTCCATGGCGGAAGCTGACGCTTTTCGTTATGATATGCGGCACACGATAAGCGGACGCTAAATCGTCGACACCGTAAATACCCCTTCAATTAATAAATTACGAGCGCCCGTCGCGTATTCCTCGAAACCGTTTCGACTCGTCGACGCTCGCTTCTCTATTCCCCGATAATTAAGCAATAGCGATAATAACGGACGGACAGCGCGCTTACGGACCGAGATCTAACGTTATTAACGCCGGTTGCTCAATTCGGAAATGTCTAGGTCTCGAAAAATATTCCTCCTGTTCGTCCGTGAACGTAACTGCCATTAACTGAATTACGATCGCAATTTTCGAGTTGGGACGAGCGCAGTCATTAACAGTGAACATGGCGTACTTACCGCTAGACTAAATTCAGTGCTGATCTCATTTTCATTGTGGAATCTCAATTAGAAAGAGCGCTGCGAAGCCATTTTTTTGTCTATCAAGGATGTAAAATGTAGTTCATGTATGTGATGCGACGTTAGAATGGACAGGCAGGACGTATGAAAGATATGTTAACGTTTTATACATTATAGGTTTTTTATATAATAACTCCTGTTGAGCGTAAACGAATTGCAGCAATAAAAAATTAATTAAGGCACAGCATTGCTAATTACTCCATCCATTAACTTTTAAAGTGTAACTTTTTAGACATCGTTTGCATATTCTAAAGTCCTTAACTAATAAAATATATAAAACAAACGCATTCATAGTAAGCGGATGTTTTTTGCAAAGAAAAACCGCTTGTAATTAACGACAGAGAAGAGAGACTTGAGAAACTTTAAGTTTACGGTGTTTTATACGCAAATTATACATATTCGTAAAAAAATTGTAGAAAATGCTCTCGTCTACAAAACAGCTTTAAGAATCGACTTTATCCTCCATCTTCATCCATAATTTTAGAAAGTTAAAGTTAATTTGTAATATAATAAAATACCAAGTTATAAATTATTAAATTATAGAGTTAATGAGAAACTTCAATCATTAATTAGTAAAAATAAAGAATGTAACCAAAAAGAAAATGGCGAAGTAGAATAAAAATAATGAAAATTATATGTTTAGAATAATTGGGAAATTGATTAATTAATAATGAGTACGCAAATAAAATGAAATAATATTAATGTAAAGTAGAAAAATAAATTTTTTAAATATTTTTTTCTTATTAAAAGAGCCTAAAATGTATCCTTTTCCGATTATTTAAGATTTTTCGATATCTTGCTGTAAAAGCGATCCTTTCACAATACATTCATTTGTTCATTCATGTTGATACATTCATTCATGTTGTCAATATTATCGATTTTTTTTATTGAAAGGATGTCTGTATATAAATATGTGGAATATTGTTTTCCAATTGATCATTAAATAGTAAAGTTTGCGGGTGTTTTTTTCTAACTGAATCTGTTTCATAGCTTTCGAACAATTCCATTAAGTATCCTTTAGCCTTCATTCAGCTTGTGAAGTAGCCTTTATTCAGTTGACGAATGATTTTGTTGTTATCAAATGTGAATTTATGATTGTTACAATTTATGTGTTTAACCGAAGTTTAAATTATTGCTTGTGAGGTCTTCTTTGACTCTGATTTCGAATTGGCTTCCGGTCTCTCCTATGTATGTAGCATTGCAAGTTTCACTTGTAAAGGTGTCTACACCATTTTTTCTAGTAATTTGGTAGGTGGTTTACTATTGTTAAGTATGTTTTTTAGATTATGGTTTGTTTTAAGGGCAAGTGAAATGTTGAATTTATTAATTTATTTTTTTTAATTTTGTTTCTGATTTTGCCTTGGTAAGTGATGGCTCTGTAGATTGGTTTAGGTTTATCTTCAGCATGTAGTAGTGTTGTATGATTATTATGTTTAATAATGTATTTTTGAAATATATTATTAAAATATTGGATATCGTAACCATTGTTAGAATCAATTTGTTGTGTAATGTTTAACTCCTTTTCATGTTATTAAAACTTGGAGGAGTATTTTTTAGTCTGTATATATAAGAAATGAAAGTTGATTTTTTAATTGTTGGGCTATGAAAAGAATTAAATGGGATAATAGCGTCAATTGGTGTAGGTTTTCTATAAATGTCATAACTAATTGTATGTATATCTTATTAAAGTGATATCTAAAAAAATAAAGTCTAATTATTTTCTAATTCTATGGTGCATTTTATTTTAGGGTGTCATGTATTTATAAAATTATGAAGTTGATTTATAATATTTATATCTGTAGTGTCAATTATGATTAGAATATCGTGTACATATCTGTTCTATAATATAATTTTGTTAATGAATTCGAAATTGTTGTTGTGTATAATTTCTTCTAAATGGTTCATGAAAATGTAACTGATAAGTCCGCTAAGTGGGGAACCTATAGGTAAACTTTCAATCACTTCGTAATATTTATTGTTAAATGTGATTTTGGTTAATGTAAGCAGTTAATAATTTTATTAAGTTATTAGCATCTGTGTTATTGTTTAAGTGATTATTAATGATTTGTGTAGCTACGGAAATTCTTAATTCTTCTTTAATATGTATATTAGTGTATATGTTACTAATGTCAAATGATAAAGTTGTAAATTCAGAAGGTAGTACTAAGGTGTGGATATTATCAAATAAATTATAACGATTTTTTATAGTCTATTTAGGTGTAAATTCAATTATGTATGTTTTTGAAAAAAATGACTAAGAATTTAGAAACAAAGTATAAACTAGAATTAGTGGAGATTATAATTGGTCCAATTGGAATTCTATTTTTGTTATTTTTGGGGAGTGGATGTAACTTAGGGTCTATTGGGTTCATAGGTAATGCTTTTTGTGAAATGAAATTATATTTATTATCGAAAATTTTATTATTGAAAGTTTCTGAAGTTTTTTTTTATAATTTTTTTGAATTTATTGCAAAAGGTTAGATTAGGGTTTCTCTTTACCTCTACAAAGTAATTTTCTTGTATAAATTGTTCTGTTTTTTGAATGTAATCTACGTTACTCATTTGGATTACACCAGCGTTTTTATCACCTGTTGTAATTATGATCTTTTCTTCTTTTATCTTTTTTTGTAGGTTCCGTAGTGATGTTTTCTTGATCTTCATGTATTCTTGATTTTTTATTTCGATGATATAGGTTTTCTTTTTTTCTAATGGTTGTAATAATTTGTTTCCTGATTTCTTCTGGATGGTTTTTGATGGCTGCTTCAATTTCTTTTATTGTTAACAATGTTGATTTCTTTGTATGGAGGATATTTATGTCCTTTTTGAAGAAGCGTTTCTTCTGATTTAGTTAGTTTCGGAGATGAAAGATTAGTAAAACGGGGGTGAAATTTGTGTGAATTTTCAAATACTGGATTTGTTTTGTTTTTAATAATTCCATTTTCTTTTTGTGTTTGTTAGTTATTTTATGATTTTATGAAGTGTGATTTTATTTTAGGATTGTAATTGTATGTATTTAAAGTTTCTGAGGTATTTTTTATGATTTTTTTGAAGTTATTGTGAAAAGTTAGATTAGGGTCATTTTCTTGTACAAATTGTTCTGTTTTTTGAATGTAATCTACGTTATTTATTAAGATTATACCAGCGGTTTTATCACCTGTTGTAACTATGATGTTTTCTTCTTTTATCTTTTTTTTGTAGGTTGCATATGTGTGTTCTTTTTGAAGAACCGTTTCTTCTGATTTAGAGATGAAAGATTAGTGAAATTTGTGTGAATTTTCAAATAGTATATTTGGAATTTGTTTTGATTTTAATAATTCTACTTTCTTTTTCTGTTTGTTAGTTATTTTATGAAGTGTGATTTTATTGAGGAATTTAGCTTTTGAAATGTATTCGTCAAGTATCAGACAGTGGAATTTTATGTTTAAATCTGAATAAAGGTTGTATAATGTTATGTTGTAATTATTAACTTTTTGTATTGTTTTATAATTTCTGTTTTCATAAATTGTTGTTTTAATTGGAACACTTTATTTCTATTGATTTGTTTAGGAAATTTAAAAATAGCAAAAGTAGGAATTAACTTGAAGTGTGAACATGTTTTGATAAATTTGATGTCTAACAGTGAGTTATGTAGTTTAAGGTGTATAGTTTTCGATTTGTTCAGAGTTAAGCTTGTATCCCTTGTATTATTCATAATGGAAAAAAAAATAATTTCTAAACATACTGATTAGTAAAAATCATTACCCTGCTTCCTGGATAATGATTTTTACTGGTGCCACAATATCTCCGAAAGCATAATACGCGAAGAATATTTTGAACATTTGCTAAGGTAACAGAAGGTTTTTGCTTTTTGGTTTCTTACGTAGAGTTGAAACATGAATCTTCTTGAATGACGCGTTTTGTAAAAGAGAGATGAGAAAAATATTAGTTAAAATTGTTAAAACTGATTTGCAACGCAAACTCAAAATCTGATCCAGGTGTAACAACAATTTCTATAAGTAGTGATGTGAGTAATATCCTGTACGAAATTTAAAAGAGGGACAATTGAAAGACATAGTTTGTCGTGACATCGTTTTTATTAACGTTCCTAACGAGAAAACTCAAGGATACAATCTGTCAAAATACTTAGCATTCCGCTCAAAATTAAATTAAAAATCAATTGTAGATTAAAAATTAAAATTCATGGAATTTTCGACTTAACTTCCGATTATTATTTGCTTGTTACCCAACTCGTTACGACTATTTTGCATAAGAATTTTTATAGGCTGCTGGGTACATATCGGAGCTTAATTTGATTAATTTTCGGTTAAACTTCTCCTTCGTAAAGCGTTTATCGACATAATGCATACAAATTAGTTTGTAATTCGGTAAATGGTCGTTTTTTGCAGAATGGAATGCGTATAATAATCGGGTACTCGCATGGTTGCAACAGGTAGATTATGGGTATTATCCATTAAAGAATTTTTAGATTATAAGGTGTGTATAGCTTAAATATAAATTTTAGTTCATGTACACAAGGATTCTTCGAAAAAATTCCCCCTTTTATACGATAAGTTAAGATTGGCTATTCTTCTGTTTTGGCCCATTATATATGGACCTTTTATTAGTAAAGTAGTTTTATGAGTCAGAACTAACTGATGTTAAGTTAGTTTTAACGTAGTATTATTCATGATTACTCATTGCGTTTCTATGAATGTGTACGTACGCGTATAAACACGTGTATATATCTTATCTCGCGTTCTTAGTTTGAATTTTATAATCACACCCGACGTAACATTAGCGTGTCCTTCTCTAATTAAGCACTAATTAACTTGTTACGCTACTTACATATCGCATAAAACACACGTTTCCAAGCGTCGACGCGTTGTTTACCAATCAGATGTTGTGAGTCGAATTGCTAATTGCGCTGCGCTAATTAATGATATCTCGAATATAGCTCGCCCAATGGGACATTCCGTTGACAACGTTATGGTACTTACGTACGCGCTGGCATTTGTTGCCGGACGAAGTTAATTAAAAATTTCCCGCGCCAATCTGGAGCGGATAGTGTAGTTCGAATTTTTCCGTTATTGAATACCTGGGATACTTAAATAAGTTCGAATTATTTTGCTGCGGTCGAGTGGTCTCGAGGACTCGAGTGCGCTGTTTCTCCTTTTTTCTTATTTCTTCTTTGGTTTGAGAGTCTGCGACGAATTAATAACAGTTTATTTGCGGCCAGCTGTTTTAATTGCCGCTAGAGGGAAATAATTAATATTGCTAACGACTGCGTGTACCTGCACGGATGGCGATATGCTGCATGAATGAATTCAAGAGGATATTTTTCTGCCATTGTCGGGAAAGAAATAACGGCATAGTTCAGATATGAACGAGTTAGGTATTAAAAATTAGAAAATGATTCCATTAAGTATTGTATTCAATTATCTTTGCATGTTACGTAATCTTAATATATTGAATGCAGAACATCTGCAGCGAATAACTCGTTTTCTAACCATTTCATGGTTAGCTATGATGCCAACCATGAAATGATTGGGATTTGGTTATTTGACATAGAGGAATGTTTGAAGGTATTAAAGAAGATTTAGATTACGTACAGATTAGATTAGTTTCAGAGTAAAATTTTCAGAAGAAGTAAAAATACGAAAGAAAAACACTTTTTTGAAAGTTTAATTGTATTTAATAATTGGGTTTGGGAATCATTCCAGGGAAGTGACGAACCGCAATAACACTTCCTCCTAACGAGATGCGGCCTTAACTTGAAAACCGCTCGGCCGATTTGCGCAATGCCAAGAATGGCGGAAACCACAAACCGTCTTTTTCCTCCCGTGCGCATCATCTCGCTACAGAAACCGTTTATAATTACCTTATGTAAATACGCGTGCAAGCGGTTCCTGGCAGTTTCGCGCACTCGACCAATGGCACACGCCATTATTTATACCAGTTTAACGCTGCGCATTAAACCGTTTAGTGTGAGACGCTAATGCCAGTTTAAATCATCTGCGGACGAGCATAAATTACAACGATTACCCGCTAATATCCGCTCGCCGTAATAAAAGGTGGACCACGGACACTAGACCACGAACCATGGATACCACGACCCATGGTACACGGAGCGTGCTCACACACACGCGCACCGCGGGAACCATACGCATCCGCGTAAAAACTAAGGGCTAATTCCGCTTATAATTAATAGAACAGGATTGCGCTCGATGCTCCGGATAGAAGAAGTGCCCGCTCCGGTATAATGGAAGAGTTGTAGTTGGTAGCTGTGCGAGTCTTTTGTGAGGGTCTGGTAGTAGCTGTGGGTAATAGAGAAAGGACAAGCGGTGCGAGCGGTCAGCTACCGCTACGTGTTATAGTTTCGAGTGCACGAGCGAGGCACGGCAATTAATCTACATTCTTGCACCTGTAATTTACACTTATGAAGTCCCGGCGAACTCGGCGGGATACAAAGGTAACTTGGCCCCACCACAGCGGGTTATCTGCAAGGAAATTTCTGAATCTCGCCGTTGAAGCATAATTGGGAGATGTATTAGGGAATTAACTGGTGGTGGCTTTGGAAAACAAAATCAGGGTCCCTGATTAATCCGCTGCCAATAAATTTCGGCAACAGTTGGCTGATATTGTATTACTAGAAGTCGATTTTTTGAATATGCCCAGGAATTGTTAGAATTTGTTCAGGACAACCGGAAGGGTATCGCGAAAAGAAGTTGCTGTCAAAAGAAGTTGCTGCCCAATGAATAAATGACAATGTCCGAAATGTTCAGGAGATAATTAACAATGAACCAATCACATCATTGAGAAAAATCTCACAGCAAGCTGGTTTACCACTTACAAGGGAACACAGGAAAGTGTGTCTCACCGATTTAAATGAAACTTGGTGGGTTTATAGACTGATGTGGTGTAAGAACAACGGTAACCTTTTCAGCTGCG
>JAWQRJ010005485.1:0-10204 GCA_033557515.1 Diorygopyx duplodentatus
AACCTAATGTTTACAATAATTTAACACCTGATTTTAATAATAGTTTATAATGATACTTCTGTAATCAAAAAGTCCATGTTTGTCCATCATGATGGTACTATGATACCGAAACCGACCGATGAATAAAAGTGTTAAAAACCTAAATTTAGTTTCTCAGCATACTGATTAGTAAAAATGATTACTCTCCTTTACTCTATCTACTTCAAGCCCGTAAGTTTCATTTTTTGAACATCCTTCTATACACCCTAACAACATTTGTTCATATGTATGTATGAATGAGGGACAATGGCAACTATCTCAACACATAGGCTCCATTGGGCCCCGTTGTGCCTCCTCTCACAATTAGTGCATTTACTTCAGCATTTTCAATTTTTCAACAAATGTGTTGCTTACATCGTCGTCAAGTTGACTTTTCTGCCAGTCGTATCTTGAGCATATGATTCCGTAATTTGCGGTGATCAATCAACAGACCCATGACCAGATGCAGGTTATTTCTGGGTCACGTATTATTTGAATATGTGTTATTCCGCATTGAACGTTCCATTTCATGATAATTTTTTTATGGACAAACCAGACCTGTGGTGGGTTTCCCTCTTTTCCCTTCCACAGATAATATTTTTAGAGTAACATTCGAATAGCAGATCTTGGTTCAGGTGTGTGGAACACTTTCGTCATTTAACTACATGGGAGGGCCTCCTTAAACTACTTTCTTACTTTTCTGAATTCTAACACCGAAGCATCTGAACCGAAGCACCGAAGTATCACTTTGCCATGGATGCAGAAACGGAAGGTCGTTTACCCTTCCTTTATGTCCTAGTATCCCATTTGCCCAATGGTATACTAGGACATAAAGGAAGACCTTCTCCAGATACCTGATCAAGATCTAAACTTCAACTCTAATCATCACCCAGCTTAAAAGAAACCATTTATCAACACGTAATATATGTCCTCCCCAAAACATCTAAAAAACTATTTTATGTTCCTGGGTTTGACGTTTACAGCAAAAATTCACTCTTTTTGAATGGTTGGGATTCCAGAAACTGCAAAACATGGGAATCATAGTTAGCAGTTTTCTTCATTAACTTTGATGTGCCACTATCTCCACCTGTAGATATAATATCTCTACATAAAATGTCTTGAAGAGATTATTACTTTTCTTCAAATATAAATCTGAAGCGGTTTATTACATCTGTTTTTGTTAAGAGTATTTACGTTTTATAACTTAACATTCCTTCAACAACAACTTGCGTAACCCAGCTGCATTTATTTGCGATTATTACTTCCTGCCTCGTAATGGCACGCTCTCGTTCAATGACAAATATAAGCGCTCCAATTATAATACAATGCAAAAAAGTTGATCATGTCAAAACTGCTGATACATTTTTAATCTACCTGTACAGCGAACGCGGCCTTGCTCTTCGACGCGCATTATCAACTCTCATGGCCATCTATATGGAAAACGTGCAAGTGCGCACCCGAAGAGTTGCGTGTTCACGCAACTGATTGGACAATAACGACTATTGACGTGCAGGGTTTTAATGTTTTTCGGGTCATTAGTTACACAAGCAATATGCTTTTTGCTCCATGGAGACGAGTGATGTGGCCAGGCTGTTAAGCGTTTCATCAAAAGTTATGGATTGGAATTTGGAATTGACACGTTGAACCGAAAACGTGACATGAGTAACAAGGCAATGCCGTAAAAGCGAATTGCAGTGCTTTTTAACAATCTTTATAAATTTATTACTTGATATTGGTCGACAAATTATTGAGAAAAGTAATCAATAATATAATTTGGTATGTACATAACTTACGTAATGCTATTATGCTCATTATGACTATTTTAAAAATATTACTCTGCGCATTGTCAGCAGCACGTTGCTAGCAAGAAAATTCGTTTAATATCGAATTCTCCGACATTCGCTTTAACGATTACGCCAATGAAAACCATTCTTCAAACAAACGTTCGTATCGGGATATGAGGTTCAACAACTACAATGCCTCGCAAAGATACTTTTACCAGCATTTATTGACAGCTTCGAGAGAATGGTTCTTTGAAAGTTCGTTTTGGTGGTCGTGGATTTCAAAGAAACGTACGAACCGCAAATGCGGAAGAAGGTACACTTGAAATAATGGAGCAAGATAGCCATAAGTATCAGAAACACTGGCGGCATGGTATATCCGCCATATCTAATAGCTACACAAATGGTTTTTATAGAATTGTCTATAATCCCACTTCAATGTTAGGATACTTTTATGAATTAATCACCATATATCACTATAAGTGTCAATATTCAAATGGCATATTCTTTGGAGAAAAATAGGCTGATTAAGACAAATATGTCTCATTAAATTGTCACTCATAGCGGAGATAAAGGGCGGCAAAGAAATATAATGCTCCATCAGTCTTTATCTAAAAACGATAACGAGAGATTTTTTTACATGAAGCAAGATTTAAAAAAAAATGTTTTTTGGGAAAGTTACAATAAAGAGAACAAAAATACAACAACCCAATATGAAAACCCACAATGCCAATAACAATAAACCCTCTCACAATCACAACTATTTTTTTTATTCGGCTATAAAAAATTAATTAATCAAACATGACGCCATCTATCAAAAAGCTGTAATTATGTCCTGCTCAATAAAAATCCTCTTAATTATATTATACAGAAAACTAAAAAAATATTAAACCAATGTAGAGAAACACTTATGAATTTGAATGACAGTCCTTTATACTAAATTTCTTTCAAACATTTTCCAAACAATAAATTATATTCCTAAGCTCTCCGTAGAAAATTTTGAAACAATTCATTTAGCTGTCTTCTCACTTTATAAGTCAGTACAAATCAACAAGAAAATAATCATAGCAGGCAACAATACTTAACCTCCAATTAATATCTATTCAACTTCAAGCATGGAGCTAGCCTACTATGTGAAAGTACGTTTACTGTTGATGTAGGTTATGATGGCAATGATTAATTCATGTACTTATTTCCCGAAAAGCGATAAAAATATCGACTTTGGGCAAGTTATCGGTTTTCTTTAAAATTGTGCATTGCATCACATTTTCTACTTAAATTACCTTTAAAATCAATAACTAAAAAAATTTAACCCAAAAATACAGGACATGTTAAGCATACCAAACGCCCTCTATGAGTAATTTCAAATTAATCATCGTATTACGATTTCTTACCATTAAAGCCGCACCATTACCAAAGTTAAAGTGTATACATGCAGTAGTTTGTGGGATATTTCAGAAAACGAAATATTTATGGGAAACTGTTGGCGAACCCTGTATAATTATAATGTATGTAAATGATTATATATTTTTTATTTCTAAAATTTAATAAAGATTAAATTGGTGGTTCACAGAGCTTTTCTGGGTTTCCTGGTATTAGTAGTAGGAAACTAGTAGTATTAATTATTTTGCTAGCTATTTTTTAGCTAATTTCTACTATCAACAATTATGAAATAAAAAAGAATTATGAAAGTATTTCTGAAGAGAAAACTGCCAGGAAACTCAACAAAACAATGTTTAATGGAAGGAAGAAAATAGATTAATAAAACTAATCAAACTTTATTTCACCTGACTTTCGTTCTTCATATATATCAACTGCACGAAATGTTATAATATTGCACTCACATCACTGACCCTTCATGTTCAAAATATGTTCTTTTTACTTCAGATTCATATTTAAAACCACTCATATGATTAGATGATATTTTGCATTCTACACCACCCTATTACCTGTTCGATTACCCTTTTATAAGTTTACCGAGGTATTTGTTAAATAGTTCAAAATAGAACACTTTATTTGTCAATTTATAATTAATTTAGGGACACTTTAACTTCCATTTAGTACCATATCTAAATGAAAGTTGAAGTGGGGAATACCTGGGTACTCCGAGCTCCACCCGGACTTTCAGTGTTCGTCTCAGTAAACATATATAATAAATGTAGCCTACTAGTGGGCTACTATATAATTATTATACTAGACGTAAATGAGCACATTTTATTTTATTGCTAAAAATTAATAAACATTAAATTCGTAATTGACCGAGCTGTGTTGGCTTTCATCAGTGCTATTGGTATTTAATTTAAAATTAATTACCTATCTGGTAAGTTTCTATGGTTTCTACCGTACAAACATTCTTACACTGATATCTTCCAATAGAATTTTTATTTTAACACGTTTTAGAACGTATTTTTTAAGAAAGAACATGCAAAGGAACTGCTCAAAACAACGGTGTAAAGAAAGAATGACAAAATGAACTTCTATTTGTTGCTTATTTTGTTTTAATGTATACGCCACCGGTTTCGGTTTTCACAACCATCATCAACCGAATTCTGCGTAAAAATAGGAAATTCTTTTAAAAAAGTCTAAAAAATGTTTAAACTTAAATCATATAAAATAAATTATATACATGAAAATAACTTACGTCAATATTCAGAATTTCACAATCATATAAAATTTAAAAACGGCTAACACAGGTAATACTTTAAAAAGATAAGATTAATTATTAAATTAAATTTTAAAAGAATTCCCGTATAAGAGATAAAAGAATTAAAACATAGAAGAAACGAAAACGTTATGAATACGCTTGTTGACTACATGTAATGAATAAAAAATATTTTTAATAAACATATGGTGCATAAAACAATTTTAAAAATATATTGGAAGAGAAAGTTACACATCTGGGCACGCACAACACCTTTAAAAATAAATTTGAAAATGTACAAGAATGTTATCATAGAGAAACAAAGTTCAATTATAAATTTAATATAGTGATAGGGGCTTGTATTCAAAGTTTACTTCTTTGTTAAGTAGTGTTTCAAAGCTATTATTTTATAATGATTTAGAAAAGTCTGTATTACTAATTTAATTAAGAATTCCAAGAAAGGAAGTAGAGTAGTAATTTTTACTAATCAGTACGTTCAGAAACAAGTAAAAATCATTACTCTCCTTCCTTTCTTGGAATTATTATATTTATGTTTTTCGATTTCAAATTGACTTAGCAAATCCATTTTTTGCCTGTATTTACAGGGTGAAGTATTTTAGTATTTTCAAAGTCTATTTTGTGACCTGTTTCTTTTATTTGATGCTTGTAAATTGTTGAAGAAGATTTGGTTTTACGCTCATTTCAAAGTTTGCGACCCGTCTGACCAATTTGAAATTTGTCACAGTTGTGGCAATTTATTGAGTAAATACCGTTTTTTTCTTTTGTAGTGATTTTTTGTTTGTAATTAAATAAAATGTAGATTTTCTTATTTGTTTTGTATACGGAAGTGATACTATGAAATTGTTGAAGATGTTTTTTGCTTTTAAATTAATTTGATTGAAAGTAAGAGACCTCAAACAATGTGTCTTTTGGTTTATATCCTTTAAAGGTTATTGGGTTAGGAAAAGAGAATAAAAAAGGAGATTATTTTTGATTGTTGGTTTGTGAATTATATTATGGATATATTTCAATGGAAAGTTGTTATTTTAGCCAGTTCGAAAATGAAGTGTAATTTATCCTTCGGCTTTCCGGTGATCGCCGCGTCTGTGAAGCAACTCTCCGTTGACGTTCCGCCGCTCATTGCAGACGGCATCATCAGAACTAACTGATAATGTTCGCTATGTTGGTCGGCTTTATATAGGGACAGCGGGTGATATATAAAGCGGACCAACATAGCGAACAGTATCAGTTAGTTCGACAGGTTAATTTTTGCAGTGATCGATGGCAAAGTATGCAACGCTCTGACAGAGACCTCATCTGCAAACAGTGCTATATTTGTGGTGAAAGTTCAAAAGAGTTAAATGCTATTGATAAATAGACAAAATGATAAACAGAGAAATAAAGACAGAAAATTTATAATTCGGGATATTACATGGATGGATACATTTATTTGAGTGTCTCCTGCACTTAGCGTATAAACTTCAAATAAAAAAAATGGCAAGCTCGTGGTAGCGATGCAGAAGTAGTTACAGAAACTAAAAATCGTATCCAAAAGCTGTTTAGAGAAAAAACTGGATTAATCGTGGATAGACCTAAGCTTCGTTTTAGCAACTGAAATGATTTAGGGAACACGGCTAAACGTTTTTCTCTAACCCTGATCTCTGTGCTGAAATTACTAATATTGAGTAGTTACCGATGCCGAAAAAATAAATGTTGAAACGTTTCAAGAATATACTGTTAGTTGCGATATTTTTTATGGAAAAATATCCATGGTATAATATGCCTCCAATAGTACATATGTGTGTTATTCATGGCCCTGAAATAATTAATAGCTTTCGCTTCGTTGCCCATCGGTCAAGATTAACCGAAGATGCACAAGAGGTGCGTAATACGGATTTTAAAACATATCGGGAAAATTATTCACGAAAATTAGTCGTAAAAAATCTAATAAGAGTAGTCTACACTTGTTCTTACTCAGCTCAGATCCAGTTATAACAAGCAAGAGAAAGTTACTTTTAAAAGAAGAAAAAAATAGTTATATTTTACGATAACATCCCCATAAACCGCGTGGTACTTCGAGAGTGCAAGTTGTGCCACTTTAAAGTCAGAGTCAAGTCAAAGTAAAGTTCTTGAAGAGCATCTATTTTTGTTAATCTTAGTAACGTACTTTCTATTTTCTTTTTTATAATTTCATATTCAACAGAACGGGTGATTGTGCATTTATTTTCGAGTTGTGGTGGAAAATTAAGAATGCCGATACTTTATTTCCGATCACTCACACGACTTTCTCTCTTCTAACCCCCAGATGTATTTTAGGAATAACTTCTAAACGGTGCGACTTAAGATATGTATGTTTAATAAAATAGACCATAAATTCCACAAGGAATCCAAAAATGTAATAATACACCCTGCATATATGAAAATACCTCTAGAAGAGAGAAACACTGCAACCATGTAACTTTTACTTGAATCTTTTTTACCTAAAATGATTAGAAATAGTAGAACTACCACAAACTATATCTAACGGACGGACAGACGGACGAACAGGCCAATGGCCAAAAATGGTATCATTAGCCTTAGAATACCATCATTTGTCCGGATATGTCAAAATCTCACCATCGAAATTTTGGACCGAATGCATAACTTTCTCTTTAAGAGAGAAAGTAAAAATATGAAATCTTCAATTGAACATTTTTCGTAATCTTGTCACCTATAAATTTCAACTCTGCCATTAAATTTTCTCTGTTGTTTTTAACTTTTGTGATATAACCTAAATTTCTATTACTATCAATTTCGATTAAAGCGTTTTTGGTTCAAAGTTTGGTCCAAGGAATTCGTTGAGTATGCAAAGTTTCAACTTCATCAGGGGCGAAGCCTACGCAAAAATAGGAGGTGCCATACTTGTTTCCCAAAAATTTCAAATAGAAACATATGTTTCGTTCATTCGCAGAGAGAAAGTAGAAAATCAAGAGAAAATCATCTATTTTTATTATTCAACTTTACCACCCCTTTTTCGAGTTATGTCCCGTTGACTTTTGCAAAATATAGTTGTGTTTTGGTACTTGAACGAGTGATACGAGAAGTCTTCTTTTGTTGGTTGGAAATTTGGAGTTTAAACTTTTTGAAACATTTGTCATAATACTCCAGGCACAGGTATGAGAAGTCTTATTGCAATATTTTATCAGTGAAATTACCACTTGTTGAGACGAAAATTGCGATGAAAATCTTGCGAATGAATGGTAAATAAACACGTGTTTCCATTTGAAATTTTTGAGGAACAATCCGTAAAGTTGAAATTATACTCAACGAATTCTTTGTACCGAAATTCGTTATAATTTTTATTTGTTTTGGGGATCTTTCTCTACTAGTATTCGAGAAATACTAATGGTAGCTTAATATTCAAAGTGTGTTAATTTTAATTAAAAGTAATTTTTAGAAAGCACAATAGATTAATTTTCGCTATTTAAATCACTTTGCCTTATTTGTTTTCAAAATCTGTTTTTTATTAACATTGCGATCCTGCAAATTACATGTGTATAAAACATTTACAAAGAGGGACATGTGGTAATCAAAGTTGAAAAGTTTTTCATTATTGATTCATACCTATACCTAACGTTAAAAACGACGGACACAATTGAAAATGTGGTCGCTTTAATTCAAAATCATATTTATCTCCGTAGTATAAATTCCGATATCAAGTTTACACCTTTTTGAAACAAATAACTGAATTTTATCAACCTGTTACTTATTAATTTTTCCTACTAGTTTATATACTCCTAACCTACCCTAACCTTGAATTTGGGACGTTTTGAAATGACTTTTGAGTTTTCCTAACGTTCGGAAACGTGATCTGATTATTAACATTATCTGTTTGGATACTCGTAAAAAAACATCGAAATTGTAGCAACTGCAATAATTCAACAGCTTCGCTTTGTGAAATTAATCGTCAAAGATGCTCATTTTCAAATGCTCAATTCTTCTTCTAAATAGTTATCACATGGTTAAATCGTTTCATAGTAGTATTATAGCAGTTTTATAGTTTGTAGTATACTGTAGTAGATTCCACGCCATATAATTGCAAAGGTGAATACTGCGAGTAATAATAAAAAATCGAAATTTGTTTAGTAGGGGTTACGAGTTTTAAAATAATGTATGAGGTGAATAAAAGCGAGTGAATACATAATATAACTAGTATCAAGTATGTATGGTGAGGGGGTGCGGTTTTTCCCGCTTCACCTCGGCCCCATTGGGCCCCTTTGTGCTACCCTTTAAGTTTCCCCGTTTTCCCGCTGCATCTCAAGCCGTGGCCCAATACGTGAGTTCGCCTTCACGCCCTGAGGCCACTGTAACATATGGGAGGACGTCCTCACAACTTTCAACTATATTTTTTAGCGACAACCGGAGGTGTACGACTGTTTGCGGGGATGAACGGCTTATACCGTTCCTTCCAAAGCACGTGGGGGTAAGAGATAAATAAATCGAACCCAAGACCTCCGGTCTTCCAAAGCCGTAATATACACGATGTACCGTTAATTTAATCGCATTTTAAATTCAAGTTGGCCATGTTCGAATAGCCATTTTGATTTTTGCAATTATAAGCATAGATTTGGAATTAGTGACTAAAAAACCCTAATATCAATCTTACAGGCTTTTGTTGTAAGCCGATCGTGTATTAACGTTCAAGTTGGCCATTTTGCATCCGCCATTCTGGTTGTTTGCAATTTTAATTACATAGTGATAATTAACGACCCATAGAATTCTACATACACATCTTTGTGTCAATCTGACATAATTTTTTATATTCAGTTCCGCCATTTTGTAATTCTAGTTAAACCTTCGTAATTAGTAACTCTTCAAACGCATATGTACTGAATTTTGTATTACTCGGACTGTTTTTATATTTAAATCCGCCATATTGGATTCGCCATTTTAACTTTTGGAATTTTAACTAAAGATTCGTAATTAGTGGCCCCGAAAACCATAATATTGATTCCGCCATTCTGATTTTCGTTATGCTGATTTCTGCACCTTTTAATGGATATTATAAGTTTACATCAGAAACATGACAAAAATTAACCATTAATTTTCACAAAATAGCCCCTTCGGCATTAAAATAGCTGTAACTTTCTTTTCTAGTGTAAAAAATTATTTTTCCTTCTGACTCTAAATCTGCATTAAATCCAGAACTTTTTAGGCGAATGGGCATTAAGGTCGAGGTATATTTTTTACACAACAGGGCTTCAAACTTGGAAGAAAATTGTCATCAGATCGGAAGTTTGATATTTTTTCCTAGAAAAAGTGTGGTACACATCTAATAGCACATCTAATCTGAAGTAATGATCAATAAAAAAAAATAAATAATTCCTTAATTTAAGGCAATGGCAAGAAAAAACTGACCACGGGTATTAATTTTTCAAAAATTCCTAAAATTCCAAATATCTCGAAAAACGTGAGACACTTTTACTAAACCTATGTTGGGTTATTCAGATAGGGCGTGGTCTTGTTTATCAACAGTTTTAGTCAGGACCATTATTAATGAGACACCTCTATAGTATTCTTATACCCACATACCTTGTCCTACTCATTCATACTTTAATGACTTCAAACCTTTGCCCCCACCTTTTCCAAATAATTTTTTTTGGGAATTATTAAGAATTAGCAAGAAATTAGTAATTTTATTGTTTTGGAGTTAAAATCCATAAACTTAATAAAGATCTGGCACTTTTGTTGTTTAATCAACTGTTGCAGTTAAAATCCATAAACC
>JAWQRJ010005486.1:0-10203 GCA_033557515.1 Diorygopyx duplodentatus
ATTTAGAACGTTTAATCACAGATCAAGGAGTGAAACCTGACCCGAGTATAATTGAAGCCATAAAAAATATCCAATTCCTAACACAAAACCAGAAGTCAAATCATTCATAGGACTATTAGGATATTATAGGCGATTCATAAAAGATTATTCTAAAATTCTAAAACCTATAACTAAATATTTAGCAAAGAATGAAACAGTTATCTTAACAAAAGAATACAAAGATTGCTTTGAAAAATGCAAGAAGTTACTGACTAACGATCCTATTTTACAATATCCGGACTTTTCTAAACCATTTGTCATAACGGCTGATGCAAGTAATTACGCAATAGGAGCAGTATTGAGTCAGGGACAGGTAGGAAAAGATAAGCCTATAACTTATGCGTCACGGATGTTGAGTAAGACCGAGATAAACTATTCAACAATAGAGAAATAATTCTTAATTATCATTTATGCATGTAAGCAATTTAGACCATATGTTTATAGAACACAGTTCACGATTGTAACAGATCACAAACCTTTGTTGTGGTTACATATGTTAAAAGATAACAATTTGAAAATGCAACAATGGAAATTGCATTTACAAGAATACCAATATGAGATGTTGTAGAAAAAGGGTAAAATAAATAGTAATGCAGATGCATTGAGTAGAATAAAACTAGAAAAAGTTCATATAATAGAGTCCGTAAGAGCTAATGATGGTTCGACAATCGAGACAGCTGATCAAAGTGAAACTGAAACCGCTGACGATAGTTTAAATAGTAATGCGAACAGTGAACACGAAGAGAGTATCCCGATTATTCAAGATCCAATAGGTACAAAACCCCGACAATTCTTTTTTTACACCCATAATTTATCCCTGGATATAAAAATTGTATTAGGAGAAATAAAATTTTTAAATTTGCTATCAATAGATCAAAGGTAGAAAGCGAATTAATAAAGCTAATGCACGATTATGAAGGTGAAGGTACCATACACGTATATTGTAATGACGAGTTATATCAAATATTGATTAAAGTGTATTTAGAACATTTTAATAGAAGGGCATTGAAATTTATAAGATGCATGAGAAGAGTAGAAGTCATTAAGAACCCCGAGAGACAATTAGAAATAATAATGCAGCAGCATGAGGGTAAAACAAACCATAGAGGTATAAAAGAAACTTTAGGAAGGATCAAAAGAAACTACTATTGGAAGAATTTACAAAACCAGGTAACGGAATATATTAATAATTGTAACGTGTGTGAAAGGACAAAACATGAAAAGAAGCCAGAAAATCCAAGAATGGAAATAACGGAAACACCGTCTAAACCTTTCGATATTGTGTGGTCAGGGTGTATGCACATTATTGTGCACATTGATATTTTCAGAATCGATAGGACCCAATTTCTTACAGTAATAGACAACTTTTCTAAATTCGCACAAAGCTTACGAATTAACCGATAGAACGGCAGTAACAGTAACTAAAGATCTAATAAAACATTTTAGTAAATTTGGAATACCTAAAAATATAGTGTGTGATAAATGGCACCGAATTTAAAAATATGATAAATATTGGAACTTCAGGGCATCATGAATCGAACGCGATTATCGAAAGATTACATTCCACTCTGATCGAACACATAAGATTACTTAAATTAATGGATAAAATGGAACTTGCTGAAGCAATAGACAGATCTCTATTGGCTCACAATTCCAGTATAAAATCAGTAAACAAACATACCCCGTTTGAGATAATATTTGGGAGAACCTTAGATCCTTCAAAATTTAGCATTTGAAGAAAGATTACGTGAGGAATACATTACTACTCATAGATGCTTAATTCAGATGTTGTACGAGAGTATTAGAAAAGAAACTATACAGAATAAAGAAAAGGTAATAAATGAAAGAAATGAAAGTAAAAATGAAAATTCATTTAAAGTAGGAAAAAAAGTGTTCTGGAAACACCAACAGAAAGGGAATAAATCCAAGACATTATAACAAGGACCTTATAGCATTAGTGAAGTCCTAGAACACAGTAAGTATGTGATTAAATCGCAAAATGAAAACTCAAGATTACAGAGTAAAATAGTTCATCATAAATAACTCAAAACCCGTCTTTTCACAGATGCATAAGCACAGTAGAAAAGATTCCGGATCCAAAGGGAATAATTTCGTCCAGAATGGGCATAGCTTACAATACTTACAATAATGCGAAAATATTTACTAGAATAGATTTAAGCAAACTACAAGAATTGCATAAAGACTTAAATGGTTATGGTTCAAAGATTATGAAGATAATTACGGCGACTAATTACGATACTAGAAAAATGTGATTAGCAAAAGAATTGAAAAATGAAGTAGATAATCAAATGAAAACATTATTACCGGAATATAAAATCAAAAGAGGATTAGCAGTTTTCCTAGGAACAGGAATTAAGTTCGTAACGGGAAATTTAGATGCAAATGATGCAAAAAGATACGACACTATTATAAAACATATATGAAGAATCACAATAACTCCTAAATGAAACCACAAATAAAGCAAATAATTTTTTTATAGTGATTGAGAAAAATATGAATCATTTACTACCTGTAGAAGCTCAGAGTAATTTAAATAAATTAATTATAAATAAATTAAATAAAATAAATTACGAGATTTAATTGAGATTTGGAATTTAGCAAAGAAGAATATATTGCATTCATTACTCGTTCAACCGCAACAATTGATTAAAGTATTAAAAGAATTTCATTTAGATGTGAAGCACAGATTTGAAATTATGATAGAAAATGCAACGAAATATAATATGATAGAAAATGCAATGCTTTTATAACAGAAAGCTTAATAATGATGAAGGCGTACAAAATTCAAAGAACACACAATTTTGTAATAGAAATTCCAATTGTGGAAGTATCGGAATATCAATTGTATTCATTATATCCTGTACCAACTACCTTTGATAATTTATCGTTTAATATTGAAATTATGTACCCAGATGTAGCCGTTGGAGAAAATCATTACTTAATAATGTATGAAAAATGTAAAGAGATTATTTTAAATAAGTACTTATGTAAAAGATAGATAAAACATAGTCACAATAAGCAATGTTAATATGAATTAATAGTAAGGTCATCGCTAGAAAATGTTGCATTCTTTGCCTTTGCATTCTTAGGAATGGATCAAATGTATGTAATAATCTGTAATAAACCAGAAAACTTGATAGAGAAATGTAATTCGACGATTAAACATCATTTATTACAGGGAACTTGCATTGTCCATAAAAATTACGAATGCAGTATAAAATCAGAGAAATAACGATCCAAAATAATAATCGAAGGATTAATGATTATAAATTCGATTTTATGCTGAATTTAAACAATGCGATAAATGTTAAGAAAAATGAAATTCACTTAGAATAAAAACTAATTTTCATGATTCAGAAAGATTGTATTTTGATACATCCGATTATGTGCATAATTGACTATTAGTCGCAATAGTGTCGCTAGTGTATGCAAGAAAGTGCTACGCCAGGAAAATGACTAATGCCAGAAAGAACCAGAAGACTGAAAACATCGAACGTCAAGTACTTCAGGAGAACTCCAATCTCAAGGAGGGAGCAGTTATGTGTCATCATGCGTGACTCATACACACATAGTCATCACCGAACAAAGGAAATGAAGAGTAGACACATGTTAGATTAGGAATAACTATACAATAGCTATACATGTATAAGCCGATAGATCACTACCATGCGTCCATGTATATCAATCCTTCGTACTCATGTATATCAATTCTTCGTACTCGAAGGATTGACTCAACTCAACTCAACTAACGTTGTTACCCGAGCTTACGAATAAAATAAATTTGTTACACTAGTTTGTGAGTGCTTTTTAAAAACACCACCGCGGAGCTGTGATGTGTAACTTCACTAATCGATCATCTTTCATAGAGGATGATTAGTTGTTGGCAGAATTATTGGCTGAAATATTACATTTTAATATTGGTTTTTACTACAGTTCCAATGCGGTGTTTGCAACTGAAAACTTGACATCAATACGTATTGCAAGGATAGATAGAAAAATTGAAAGGAACATGATATTTAAATTTTACAATCACAAAGTTCAACTGTGATATTTATATATTTTAATTGGGACTGTCCGGGAATAAATGAACTACTGCATGGAAAACAATACCGTAACACAATAAATTTAATACCGCTGCAGGCCTAAAAAAATAATTACAAAATTCAGTAAACAGCAATTTTAATGTTATTTTATTACTTTACCCACCACTACATATTGATCAGACATTCATTTACAATTATTTTACACCGTAAGCACACAAATTTCCAGGTGGTAATTTATTGAAACACTGCGAATATTTATGCAATGTACAATAAAATTCCCATTTAAATAGATTGTTGTTATGTATTTAAGTTGTACAAAAGGCTGACATTAGAATAGAATGAAGTCGTTCTAAAAAAAACATTCTTATTTCTTTAAATTTTATTTCTAATTTTTTTATGCTTTGCTGTTTTTACTGTTTTTTACAGACTTTAATATTTAAAATTTTCTCTTTCTGTACTATGTCCTGTAAATTGAAGACCCGATACATACTCAAACATATCCGACACAACTTCCTTAAGCCACTGTACGTATTAAATAACATACCGCTCCCCCCTCTTGTAAAACAATAACGCCGAGAAAGGAAATCCCGGTTTCAGCTGGGAAAGAGTGCACATAGACAAAATTTTAAGCGAGAGCTAGTGTGTGGCTCCATCCCTGGCCGGACGTTCGTATTTCTTTGTTCTGGAGTTTAATATAGTTTCTAAAGAGCGGATTGTGGGTTTCCGCTCCCCCAGTGGAGTTTCGGGGGTCGCATCCCCCAACGACACAGTCCTCGAGGAAATCCAATATCACGCGGATTCTAAATGCCCCTAGAGAAGGTAGAGCGTAAACTGACACTGCCCTTATTTTTAACTCTCTTTTTGGGTTTGATGGGATGGCGTTCATCAGAAAAAAAAACAGAATTTTCAAAATTATTATTATTATTATAGCATTAAATTTCTACAGTATTTCAGTAAATAAATCTGAATACCGAATTACTGTACGTTTACTGGAGTTTCTTTTTTTTATACTAGAAATAGAACTTGTTCGTCTTGGCCCTCTAAATTATTACATCCCCGTATTTCTGTCAGGGGAATATGGTGTTTATTTATGGTTATGGATAGAGTATAATGTGCTTGTATAAATATTCTATCGTGCTAGGCATCAATAATGGTCACGCGATGAAATTGTGGCAGTTAACGTTGCATTTGAGGTGTATTTTTTATCTTGTGAATGACAGAAGAATGAAACTCAAATGTTATATTATGTAGAAGCACGAATTGCGTACATTAGCAATATAAATACGCCCTATATTTAAACTTTAAATTATGGGTATAAGGAACATGTTTACTATGGCATGTTTGATTTTAATTACTCCCTTCCCTATCGAGTGCATATGTAAAAGTCCACTTTGCCGGGATGTCCAATGAATATTAAGTGCGGATTCCTGTTTCGTATGGCGGTGGGTGAATTAGAGTGAAAAATTCTCGTTAAAATATATATTAGAACTCTTTCTGTTGAACTTCTTTTTAACAACCACGTTGAACAGACCTCACGTCCTGCACAAGCAGCTATTATATTGAAGAATTTTTTGACAGTATTCAAACTTATATATTTTACAGAACAAATAATAAATGCACATAAATATTTGAATAACAATAACTCATCTAATTATAGTAATTATTTTAAGTTTGAATAAGTCAATCACCATAAATCAGTGCCAACGCATAAATTATTGATAAAGTTTTGTTTTGTTAAAATATTGTTGATATATACGGTTTTATCTTACTATAATTTATATATTCCCCTATTCCATTACTAATTTAATTACCAAAACGCTGTATTCCTCTGCAACTAATTAAAAATTACAATTTATGCCGGCTTCCAATATATTCATATACAGCTACCACGCGTCGATAACAATCGGCATTAAAATGTATGAATCTCTGATTTAATTGAAACCGATACATATCTATTATATTCCAACAAAAATCCACGCATGGATCGAAATCGAATGGTCGAAATAAATAGCCGTTCCATATACAGAAGGCTTATCTGCTATCTCTCTTTCATTGAGGGCTGTTACTCGAGATGAGATATTTAAATTTAAGGATTCACTCCAGATCCCGCGCATACAGTTTTCGTCGTCTTGTCTTTCTCTCGACCACGTCCCTCTCTTTTCCATTCTATTTTCTGGAATGCATTCGTTCGCCGACTCTCTCTCGATAGGTCGCATAAAGGAGCAGGACAAAAACGTCCTGCGCGCGAGATAAAAACCATTGTGGACAGGAGTGGTGTCGGCGGTGGATTCGAATCCTTTGTCGGGCCAGCGGGGCCTCTCGGTCAAAGACAACTCGTCTGTACTGACACATTCGTAATCAGACCAATAACATGGAAAATAGGACAGTGCCGACCCGATCCCGGGATGCAAACATCAAAATGTCGAAATTCTTTCCTGGACGGCGTGAACCGTCCCGTCCTTCCAATCGATCCTTTTGTTCTTGCAATACCCTTTTAGTGGAATGACGTGCTGTTGGCCCGCCCCTACTGTTTGCAATTGCGTCACGGATTTACTTGTAACGTTCCGATTGGGTTCGCTTTTTGGCGATTCCGTACATAACGGATATCCAAATAGATTGACTTCGAGATATTTAATCAAAAGAAATGTTACAAAGAAGTGGCGTATACTCACTAAGTTGTGATATTTGCGTGGCCACATACATCGGTGAAACAGGAAAAACAAACAGAATAAAATAACACACAGACACCATTTTATTAACAGTGATCAGCATTTTGATATAAAAACAAACACCTAAGTCTAAGTACTTATACCTTCACTCTAGATAAAAATTGGCATATATTTTTATACACATTTCGATTTTAATATAACGAGGAAGACAGGTGCCTTTTCTTCTTTATATAGGGTTCTTTCGTTATCGATTCACGAATGTTCCGCACACGTGAGGGTGAAATAGATATACGAGAAAGGTCGACTTCGGGCCTCAGATCCGGAAGTGAGACAAGCTGAGTGAAAGGGCCGTAGATCAGTGCGGATATCATGTGAAGGGCCCATAAATTATTCGAGTAATATGAGTTTTATTTGCGACTCGCACCCTCCCACCCCCTCGCCCGCGGGTCGGCGATTGGGCCCTTTTCCCGAAGCGAAGATTGATATGACGTCACGCTTCTCACGGCACACTCAGATCAATCAGGGGCCGCGAGCGTGTTCGGAAAACTTATCGCTTGATGTCGCGCCGTGAGACTGTGCGTGCCGCCAGACGTCGCAGGGGGCGCCCCCATCGCTCCCCCGGGGTCCCCGAAATTGCGTGACGGCAAAATATAATCTTTTCCGCCGCCGTTCGACGTTTTGGCACGTCGGGAAATGTTTCGGGTGTCTAGGTAATTGATTTAATTGACGCTTGGTTTGGGAGACAGTTCAGCTATTTAGATTGACGGGGATCCTATTGCTATTAAATATGCGAGGGCTGTTTTCTTCGAGCTGTCATATCGCGTTGAGAAGAAAAAGATGTAAAAAAAGGAAAGTATTGGGGTGCCGTTAAAAATTGACGTGCAATCATTATCTAAAAATTCTTCATCACCTGAACACAGTCCATGAACCTGAACACATCCAAGGCGAGGAAACATTGCGTGATGGAACATTCATCACTTCAAACGCTGACAAATTGCGCATCTCGCATCTGACAGTTTCCCTTAATTCGAATATAATACCAGTTCTGGGGATCGGTTATTGTGGCGCCGTGATTGATTCGGAGAATTCCACGCCTCATTGTCCGATAGAGGGCGATTTCTTTTCAGAATGAATGTGATTAACTTGATCGTGCGCCCCGAATATAATCGTATTTCCTTCGGCGCCCGCCCCGGCTAACGTCATGATCCATCTTGCGGCCGACGGGAGAACTAATCTGCGCGCACAACCCGTGCCCCCTTGATTTTTACGTTCATTTTTCGAATTGAAATCGGTTTCCTTTGTGAACCGGTATATAAATATCCGCAAGGAATTTACTTAGTTGATCTAGTCGAACTATATATTTCTATCATCGTTGGCGATAGAAGCGATTCTCAAACTTTTATTAATATTTATCGTATAAATAAAAGAAAACTCGATTAAATATCTTGATAACTCGATTTCCAAATGATTGCATTAATTTTTCACACTAAATATGAAATCAATCAACCTAAGTTACATAAAAGTAAAAATTGATAACTAATTGGTAGGCAACCCAATTTACAACGAATGAATGTATTGTCAAAGGATCGCTTACCAAAAGAGATTACCAAAAGAGATTACCAAAAGAGGTAAAAATCAAGAGTCAAACAATCACAGATGAAGATTGAAATGAAGCACTGCAAGAATTTAAGAAAGAAGATAGGCAAGTGGATAACAAAAAAGAAGATTGAGAACAAGAAAGAGAAGAACGTACGCCAGCATATAACAAAGACAATAAGATTCAAGCAGATACAATAAACGAAACAAGGCGAGAAGAAAATGAGGTGGTGAAAGAAGATTTTAAAAAGGACGCGGTGGCGCACGAAGAAAATGCAGTGTCTTCACAACTCACTAAGGGAAATACGCAGAAAGATCAAGGCGAAGAAAAGGAAGAATTTTCAGAACCCACCAGAGATGAAGATCGAGAAAAAATACACAGAGATGAAGATCGAAGTGAAGCACTGCAAGAATTTGAGAAAGAAGAAATGCAAGTGGATAACAAGAAAGAAGTGGTGTACGGCAAGGAGACGATTCAAGTTGAAAGTAAAACAGAAGAGAGCAGTAAAGGAATTGAAGAACGTGCGCAGAAACGCGGTGAAAACGTACAGACTGAAGAAAATTACGTTGGGAAGATTCAATAAAAGATACAAGGTGAAGAAGTTAAAGAAGAACTACCAGATGATCGAGGAATGACGCGGGGAAGTTATGAAGAAGCGATCCCAGTGGTTGGTTGCAAAGAAGAAGCGTTCGAAGAACAAATTGATGTACACTTCGGTGTTACACTTCGGTTGAACTTATCTTGCTCTCTAAAAATGCAGTTGAAGTTTCAGAAGGCTGCACATCATATTGGACTGGACATTTTATTGATTATTGTTTCATTTTGATAGTGCTTATGTGTCATAGTCTAAAACAATTTTGATATTTTATGATTTGGGGTATGTGGTTGTAAATTTCGGCATTTGCTAATTAGTAACCGGCAGCTCCTTTGTGGATCTAAGCCGTAATAGCATATTATACAACGATCATTTAATGATAGCCATTCAGATATGAGTATGAGAATTACGACACGAGCGTCAGCGAATGTCGTAATGAATACGAGTGTCATAATGGCCATTAAATGAGAGTTGTATACATTATTTTTTCTACGAGTAGATCTTTTTCTACGACTAATGAAAAATAAGCATTATTTTCAAAATTTGTTAATCATAAGTTACAACTGAATTGTATCATAAATGAAACACAAAAAGTCTGAAAAATTATTCGTTTTGATTTATAATTGCATTCAGGATGGTACAATTATTAAAATGCAATTGCGGTGCTGCTGACAGTTTTGTACTAGTATCGGTGGATGCCATTGCTGATGTTGACGGTATAATGTTTATTGAATTGTTGGTTTGACTGTATTCAATCGAATTCAAAATTTGATTTCCTATGTGAACCTTATTTTGAATTGATTCTTCAATGTAGTTTTCGGCCATTGTTGTGGATTTCCATCTACCGTACCTTTTTAGTGAAGTTATGTCACCGCCAGCAAAATTTAATTTTGTGGCAGAACTGCGGCGAAAGCAGTGTCCGGTGCATAAACTAGAATTTGGAAGATTTAAGTAAATAGCAATTTCTTTTCCCAAGTTTCCAAATTTGTTGATTCCTACGTTTTGTACAGTGCATTTTCCGTTTAAGTAATTGATAAAAAAAGGTAATACAATTTTGCGGACGAACATTCATGTATTTCTTGCAAATGTCATAATATTTTCCCATAACTGTGAATTATCGTGTTATGCTGGTCTTTGTATCTTTAATTGTGACTAAAAGGGTTGATCCATATTAATTTGCATCCTTAAACTCCAACTTGTGTAACTCATGTCTTCTACAAGCTCCAATAATACCAAAGA
>JAWQRJ010005487.1:0-10202 GCA_033557515.1 Diorygopyx duplodentatus
CTGATGATTTGGTAATAATCCCTCTTTATGTCAAGATTAGTTTTTAGGTTAGGGGTTTCCTAAATAAACGACATTGAATTTTATTTTATTTGACGTTTTGATTTGACAAATTTAAATTGAAAATCAGAGATGCAAACAGGAAAACAAAAAAATCATGCCAACGGAACAAAAAAAATCACAATCATTTACAGTCACCCGGTATTTGTCCGTGTTCAGAGAAGAAAAATATTTTCTGACATTGCTGTCCAGTACCTATAGCTATATGTTGTGATATCAAGGATACACATTCGGTGCTCTTATTTTGTATGGGGGAGAAAATGTTAAGATTATTTTCATCTACTCTTTGCTTCCAAAGAATGATCTTTTTGTTGGTCTATGTAAGAAACAGTGGTTTAAATAAATCTCGCCGTTTTGTTGTTTTGCTAATGTCACAAATCCTTTAATTAAGCCTACCATTGATGGAACCCCATCAGTACACAACCATCTGTACACATTTCTATGTATTGTACCTAAATCAAATGTAAACCTTCAAAATAGGAATTAATTGGTTAAAAATATCTTCTCCCGTTGTTCTCTCTAATAATTCTTGACAACACAAAAATTCATTGACTATTCTATTTTCTTTAACAAATCTAATGAATCCAAGTAAACTGGCTTTTCCGCTAATATCGATTGATTCGTCAATTTGAAGAGCGGAACTAGTATTGAGAAGTTTATTTGCAAGTGTCATTTCAATGTCACATACCATATCAATTATTCTTCTTTGAATGGTGTTATTTGAAAGAGGTATTTTCATTATTTTTTTTGCATCTTCTCCAAACTTAGTGGCAATTTCACAACATGCCGGTAAAATTAATGACTCGGCTATAATATGTGGTTTTTGTTGGTCTGCTATCAATTCTGCTATTTTGTATGATGTCATTTGGGTTTTATCTGATAGTTTCACAATTTTGTTGAAATATTTTGCTTGATTGCTTTGCATACTTAAAAGTCGTTCAAAATAATTTTTATCTTTTGAACTAAGATTTGCGTGCTTAGAGGTAAAATGACGTTTCAATTTTGCAGAAACCATTGCACTATTTGTAAGTTTTAAACCACATACACAACACAATGGCGTTGGACAATCTTTATCACCTGTCAATATAAAACCGTAATTCATATAATCATCCATATACTGACGATTAATTTTACATTTTTTTGAACAACTCTGCTGCTCATTTAAGCCAGTAGTCTTTTCATTCTCATCATCACCACTTGAACTTGCATCAAAAGTTTACTTCCGTATAATAAATTTATCCATCATTTCAAGAGGAATAAAAATGTATTATAAATTGTAATTATACATATATTTATTTTACTTACGATTGTTTGTTAATATGCACAATAGAATCTCACTTTTACACAACACACGAATCATAGACATGCGCCACCTCATTTTGCAATCCAGGAAAGCACCGAAATGCAATGCTAAAGTGAGAGGGTACTAGAGTAGCGGGTGAGAAAGTGTCGTGTAGTGTATTAGATATTTATAGTAGGCAACTATCAACGATGTGTTGTGCATCTGGTTATGCCAACACAGTCGGCGTTAACAAAGTCATATTCTAGTTACTTTAAGTATAATTTTCACGGAACATTTTCGGAACCCTTGCGGAGCACTAGTGCTCCACAGAACACCGCTTAGAACACCCACTGCATAAGAGTATATCAAACAAAATACGTCTGATTGAAAATTTTACAAAATGCTGCATTAAGAGTTGCTTGCTTTAATAAAGTGTACAAGGCCCACACATTTTTATTCGTATACTCCTAGTAGATATTACATTCCTACAACCTCTGATGATTATAACACAATGAACATATAACGCAATATCTAATTTTCTCCTCCTATCTTTACTGAAAACTTTTTTATGGAACATTTCTCCTGTGCCGTAGATTTCAAGAAGACTGAATTTGTATTGGTGGAAACTCAACATAGATGTGAGGTATGTTTTTTGAAATTTGAGGAAGAGGAAAGTTTCAGGAATCATCATATGGAATGTAATAAAAGGGAAGAATTCTTTTTGGAGCTAGGCACGCAACAATACGGAAGGTGGGTTGTATATTAACTACTTACAGTCTTTTTCTTTTGTCTTTATTCTTTGGTCAATTATTATACATCACAATGTGCAGCTGTAATAAATATTGTCAATTGACAAAAAGGTCCACTTATTAACAACTGGTTAACACTGTTTTGTGTAAAGAACATGATTTGTAGTACCAGAAAGCAATGCAAAATGATAATTTGTGAGTAAATGCAAAGTACAATTTTACCATAAATCAGTGTGTGTAAACATATTTTTCATACTTAAGAAACGAATGTTTAATATAATTAGCGGCATCAGTGTCGCTTAACATATAAGTCTCCCACCAGGGAGCTAAAAACATGCCTGATAAAAGGTGGAAAAAAAATGCTCTATAAACGGAGCCGTGATGAAATTACAACCGCAGATTTCAGCCATTGGCCAATCTAAACAATGAAAATAATGATAACTCCTTAAATGAAATTCAGTCATCATCCACAGAAACAGCAGGGCATCCTATTAAAATTCCACCTATATATCTTCATGAAGCAACTAATTATAAAGAAATCTTAACTGACATTTCAAAGATAGGAAAATCTAAATACAGTACGACCACTACCAATGATTCTCGAAGATTAATCTTATCAGTATTGATGATTTTCGAAAACTAATTGAGTTTTATAACCAACAAAATATTCAATATCATTCGTACCAAAATCGCGAAGACAAACCCTTGTTGGTGGTCATAAAAAAGTTATAGTAAAGGCTTAGCTATACTAATTAAAAATCACCTACATCACTGGGATGCACAATTATCAGGGATAGACCGTCCATTAGAAATATACGGGGAACGGACAAAGCTAGAAGTCTGAAAATTTGGATCTGAATGTGGTAGGAAGATGCAAACTAAAAGATAAAAATATTAAATTTTAAACAACTTTCGTAATATGTTTGCCAGGCCTAAACTTAATAGTTTTCGAGATATTGAATTTTTTCGCAATAATTATACACGGTTCATACTTCATTAACCATTAGTTGAGACATCGAACTTTTCAGAAATTCACTCGGCGGAACATTCCTACATAAATTCCTTACAAAATTGAATTTTGAAATAAGACAACTTGATTTTTTTTCAATGCCACTTAACAAATATTTTTATCTTATCGAATATAGAATTAAAATCCTCGTTAAACAGTATTAGGTTTCCCTATACCTAAAATGTAGGAGTATACTTTTCCGATTAAGAGTTTTCGAGCTCTTGTTGTAAAATTGATCCTTTGATAACACATTCATTTGTTGTAAATTGGGTTGCCTACAAATTAGATATCAATTTTGATGTTAATGTGGAAGTATTTTTACTCGATGCTGTTTTTATGAAAGATAATGCCTCTAACACATTGATACTTTTCGAAAGCTCAGATTTGCTGCCCTCCATTTTTGATAAAATATGCTTCAAAATGAGATCGCGATAATAAAATTTGAAATTATGAATGATCTCTTGGTCTAAGGGCTGACATATTGGAGTTGTATTAGGTGGTACGAAAATAATTTTTACATGTTTTAGCGTTAATTCACGAGGATGGGATGACGCATTATCTAAAAATAAAAGAATGTTCCTCTTTTAAATGCCCATTTTTCGATCTAATTGCAACAACCACTCTGTCATAATTCCTCGCATCATCCAGGCCTTTTTTATTTGATATTCAAGTTGCTGGTCAGAAAGTCATTTTTAAAAGCTCGCGGATGGGCCGATTTTCCGATCACTAACAACACTTCTTTACGCCCTGCCATGTACACAGAAAACAAAATTGTAAGCCACAAGTTTTATCAGGTATTGTACGGAAGAGAAGTCCGCTTTCGTCAGCGTTATACACATCCTCTGGTTTGTAGCCAAGCAACAAGGAGGGCATCTTTTTCATAAAATGATCCACATCTTCTTGATTTAATTTGAATGTTGTGCCTTTTACACCACTTTTGGAGCCATCCATCAGATGCACTGAAACTGTTGTAACCCAATTGTTCCGCTATTTGTTTACCCTTCGCCTTCACTAATGGTCCTGATATAGGAATGTTTTGACTTCTAGCTCTTGCAAACCATTCGAAGCACATGTTGTCTATATTAGCACCTTCACGTTCTAAAAAACTCTTCGTTAGATTCACATTGATTCCAGATTGCCACTTAGACCTTATATCTTCTTTATTTTTCGCTGTTTCTGCAGCTTGTGTTTTTCCTATATTAAACCGTACTGCTAGCGCGCGAACTGATAACTTGCCTCTATCTAAAACATTCACTACTTTCCATTTTTTCTTTCAAAGTCAGGAACCTTTTTGTCGGAACCATTTTAATCAATAAAGCCACCTAACGTAAACCCGTATTCATTCGATTGCAAGCAATGACTGCAAAAAAACGGGGAACAACCAAATTAATTCTTACACACTTTGTGTCTGTCCGATTATTAGAGCTACATATCTACGTATTGGGAGGAAATGAGGTCGACGTCCGGTCATAGGGGCGTCCCTTTATCAGAATGTATTTCCTATAGAATATTATGGGAAGGAATTTGGGACCCGGAAATTTGTCCGTTTAAGAGAGAGAAATTTGTCCGCTTGTTGGAGCTGTCCGCAAGGAGAGCTTTCAATGTACCTGAAACGTATCCTTTTCCGATTATTTAAGGTTCTTCGAGCTCTTGCTGCAAAAGCGATCCTTTGACAATACATTCATTTCTTGTAAATTGAGTTACCTACCAATTAGTTATCAATTTTGTTGACGTTTATGTAACTTAGGTTGGTTGATTTCATATTTAGGGTGAAAAATTAATGCAGGTGTCATTTTGAGATCGTATCATGATTTAATTTCACATGTTTAGTTCTTAACAATGTTTTTACTGTCACAAGTCCTTACTGTGTTGTAAAATGGCAACTAATAATTACGCCAATGTTAATATTTATGAATATATTTATTATTCATGGTCAATGCCAACAAATAATAAGTAGAACGTGCAGGACATTTAACGAAAAATATCCGAATTTGCCGCCACTTAATAGAACAAAATTAGATGATTAGAAGGATCAGAAGGTTACAACCCAATTTTATAAGTCATGAGAAAGTAACTGGAGCATATGCAAAATATGCAACAATCGAATTTTCATAATTAGACTTATGCGATAATATCCATACTTCATTAACCATTAGTTGAGACATTGAACTTTTCAGAAATATACCCGGCAGGACATTCTTACGTACATTCTTTACAAAATAATGTAGTATGGTTTTAGCTTGTTTGTCTTAATATAATAATAAAGATATAATTATGTCTTAAGATAATAATTACTAAAGAAAATGTTTAAATCGTTCTCCATTTCTTTCTAAACAAATCAGAATTCTTGATTGGACTCTACTGACAGTTGCATTTCGAATTTGATCGAATCGAATCTAATTGAATCTAATAATTCTTCTCAGGCGTTCACCGGGGTAGAATACACAGTGCTTTTGATGTAACCCCATAGATAAAAATTCATCAGAGTGAGGTCTGGCGATCTTCGAAATCATATATTAATTCATGAGTCACATGAGCAGTGCAGTGCGCCGGGGCTGCATTTAGTTGGTACCAACACGATTATAATTTATTTAATAATGTTAATGTCTCTAAAAAGTCTGCCACCACGGTTCTTAGGATTTGAAAATGTTTTGCCCCATTTAAAATATCGTCGCAAATAAAGTACCAAAATTGGTTATTATTTTGAAAGTTCCGATCGCACGTCACATGAGGATTTTGGTCTGCCTAAAAGTGCAGATTTCGACGATTAAAAATCCACGTATTGTATGTATTGTTGCTATGTTAGTTTTTTTATAACATAATATTATTATTTTTCTATTGCATTTCTTTAAAATGTAATACATTTATTTAAAAATACTTATAAATATTTATTATAAAAAATAATTAAAGACTAATTTTACATCAAGTTATTACCCTTACGTGAATACAAACATATTTTATGTTGTAGCTTTCTATGTTAAATAATAAATAAATGACTGAGGCAGAAATATTTGAATGAAATTCAAGTGATTTTTTTTATTTGCTCGTTTCGAGAATGGCCTCCTATTGGACATTATAAAACATTACTGTACTTACTCTTTTATTCAGGCATGAATGTGCTGTTTGAGGAATAGCTAACCTTATTGTAAATTTATCATGTTTATTTTAGATTGGATAAAAGAGAAGATATGGGAACTCAACAAGCATTTAAAAGTAATGAGTGCAATCAATTAGAATTACATACATTAGTTCATTGTAATGGAAAGCAGTTTGGACGTGAAGTTTCTAGAGTGGCATCAGAACAACAAGATGACGTCAGAGGTGTTATTGATATACAGGATAGCAAACAAAAAAATGATGAAGTTCCTTCTAATAGTACTGTTCCAAAAGGACCGTCATTAAATATCGCTCTCAACCACACAAAGGAGAAACAGTACAAGTGTCTACTTTGTAACTATTCAACTATTTACAAAAATTGTTTAACATCGCACTCCTTCAAACATAGAAATGAGAAACAGTACACTTGTTCGCAATGTGAATTTTCAACTAATTACAAAGGCAGCATGACAAAGCACTCCCTCGTTCACACAAATGAGAAGCTGTACAAATGTCCGCAATGCCAGTTTTCAACTAATCACAAAGGGTACCTAACAAGACACTCAACCCTCAATCACACAAATGAGAAACTAGACGAGGGTTCACTTTGCGAGTTTTCAACTATACACAGGCGCAGTTTGGCATTAAATTCTAACACGGACACAAATGAGAAACGGTACAAGTGTTCACATTGCGAATTTTCAACTAATTACAAGAACAGCCTGGCAACGCACACTCTCAAACACACAAAGGAGAAACAGTACAAGTGTCTACTTTGTAATTATTCAACTGTTTACAAAAATAGCTTAACAACGCACTCCTTCAAACATAAAAATGAGAAACGATACAAATGCCCGCATTGCAAATTTTCAACTAATTACAAAAAGATCATGACGAAACACTCTCTCAACCATACAAACGAGAAACCATGCAAGAACCGATTTTTTAGTTATTCAACTAACCACAAAAGGAACCTGGTAAGACGCACCCTCAACCATAGAAGTGAGATACAGTACACGTGTTCGCAATGCGAATTTTCAACTAATTACAAACAGAACATAAATAACCACATTCTCAATCATAGAAACGAGAGACAGCACAAGTGCCCACTTTGTAGTTATTCAACTAATCACGAAAGAACCCTGTCAAGACATACCCGCAACCACACAAAAGAGAAACAGTTCAAGTGTTCACATTGCGAATTTTCGACCCACTATAAACAAAGCATGGCATCTCACATTCTCAGGCATAAATAAATAATAGCCCATTGTAAATATTCAACTATTTACGAAGACATTATAAGACTGGAGTTAGGGTTTATTAGTGATCTGCACAACGCTACTTGGTTGGTCTGCAACCAACTGGCGTTGGCTCTGTCAACTCTATTGAGTATTTAATTAATTAACTAGTTAATAGTAAACCTTAAAAACAGAAATACCTAATCTTTTAAATGAACAGGTTTTCTTGTAATTCTGGTTGACTTTGGTCATATTAAGATGTCGTTCTATTAATTAAGTGTGACATCTCCCATTTCCATGTAAAATTAAATAAGATTTTAATTTTTTATTAACAATATCAATGACGATGTGTTATTTTTTAATTTAAAAATGTGTGGATATTTGAAAGATGTATCTACAATTAATAAATACTATAAATTGCTTTAATAAATAAAGCTGCTTTAATAACTTAAACTGTATGGTTTAACTCCGAACCTATCCAGGTGTTCCTGAAAAAAAAAATTCCTGAAAAAGGATACTGAACAAATTTGTGGGCAGTGTCAGTTCGTTAAGAGCAAAAAAATTAAGGTCTTGTAATCGTTTAAAATCCAAAGGAGCCACAATGTTCCCATAAACGACCCAATATTACAAGCTAAGGCTGACGATTTCGCTAGACAACTGCAACTTGACGATTTTAAATGTACAGATGGATGGATTTGACGATTTCGAAAAAGGCATAATATTGTCTTTGGTAAAATTAGTGGCGAAGCAGCGGACGTTCCCGAAGGGGTATGCGGCCAATGGTTATCTACATAGGTGTGGCCTAATTTAAGGAAAGGATACAAAGACGAACAAATATTTAACGCGGACGAGACAGGTCTGTTTTTTAGAATAATGCCGGACAAAACAATGAAGTTTAAAGGCGAAAAATATGTCTGAGGCAAATTGTCAAAAGAACGATTGACTATTCTAGTAGCGGCCAATATGACAGGATCAGAGAAAATTAAACTTTTGATTATTGACAAAGCAAAGCGGCCTCGATGCTTTAAAAACGTTAGGTTCTTACCTGTTGATTATTTGAAAAAATAACCAGACAATGGGATGTCAACATCTTTAAACAAAAAAAGAAAATGCTCCTGCTACTGGATAATTGCCCGGCTCATCCAAACATACAAAACTTAAAAGCAATTAAGCTTGTATTTCTTCCACCCAATACGACTTCAATTCTTCAACCGATGGACCAAGGAGTTATAAAATCTTTGAAAACTCAGTTTAGAAAGCTGCAAATTATGAAAATTTTGGCAGACATAGAAACTGCAGGCTCTATACCACAAAAACTGAACATTTTTGAAGCTATTTTATTGATTTCGAAAGCTTGGGATCGTGTTTCACAAAGCACTATATCAAATTGTATTGCACATGCTGGGTTTTATACAAAAGGAAATGATTTTTCTGAAGAAGATGATCTTCCCCTAATCGAATGGCTGCGACGTCAAGAGAACAATTACGTGTCAGAAGGCTTACCTCTCGCCGACTAGGTTAGCATGCTACCTGTAAATAATTTAGCCACAATTGAGAATTGGCAAAACTTTACGATTGTAGACGAGAAAATTGCAACTGAGGGTAATATGACTGAAGAAGAAATTTTAAAACACCTGACTCCACAAGATGTGGAAGTTGAAATAAATAACGATGATGGGGAGCTTGACGAATTTGAGCCGCCTCTATAAAGGAAGCGCTTTCCGCAATCCAAATCCTTCGGAACTATTTCATATTAAATCAAGATTCGAAACAAGCAAATATAGAATCCGCCATTTCCCATCTAGAAATGTTAACCGAAGCCAAATTCTTGGAAAGCAAACGACTACATCGACAAACGAAATTAACGGATTTTTTTGATAAAATGTATTATGTAATATGTACTACAAATTATTTTTGTAAAATGTAATAGTCCATATATAATACTCTTTTCTATCAATAAATGTTGATTTTCTTTATTTATAGCGTGTTTTTTATAGTGATCTACAATAATCTGTATACTTTTATCTATACCACCACATATTGCCATTTTAATTTTACAATAATTGTATTATTATTTTAAAATTAAATAAAATATAAGCAACCATTTTATTTTCGTTTTCCGACACATTCTCCAGTAATTATTTCAACAAATATAAGTACTTTATATATTTCGAAATGTTTGTGTATTTACAAAATATTGTGTTCAGTCCGTTGTAACATGCACCATTTTTAAAAATTGAAAATTTGTTATTTCTGTGTAGATTTCAAAACGGCTTATTTTTATGGCAAAAAGTTATTCTTTTCATCATTTTTACCCATAAAAATTAGCTGTGTTTTAAAATGCACACATAAATAACAAATTTTCTATTCTTTAAAAACAGTGCATGTTACAACGGAATGAACACAATATTTTGCAATCGTTACAAAATATGTTTAAAATTTAAAAAGTTCCCGCTACTAATAACCACAGTGCCGTAGGCGGCTGAATCCATAACTATTTAAAATTACGACCATGTTTAATCGGTGTTACTAAACGACTAAACTAACTTTCCAAACAAATCTCCAATCTGAAAAACCAGAAGAAGAACTTTACTAACTTGCTGATGTTAAATTCCACCTTAATTTTAACTGATACCACTGGCAAAAGTGTGATAAGGATCTGTAGGCCGAAATTCCAAATAAAGAAACCGTAATTGTAAGAAGAATTTTGAATAACCTGTCATAACCTTAAAGATGTCTGGAGATATAACGATAAAACTAGAGCTATCAGA
>JAWQRJ010005488.1:0-10201 GCA_033557515.1 Diorygopyx duplodentatus
AATGTATTTTCATTTCATAACTGACTTACTAACTAGTTTGCAATTCAAGGAAGTACGAATTTTCAGATGTGCTATCTACGAAACTACTTAACAACTGTTATTTCAAATATCAGGAGCACTATTTGATGAAGAATGTGGCAAAATCACAGGGAAATATGCTGGGTCTAATCACAAAATGTTATGTACTTATGACGTGGGGGTGCGGTGGTTCTTTTATTCTCAATAGTTTTAATGTGTTGAATAATAGAAAAGATAGATTAATTGATTAAATTAATAATAATAATAATGCATAATAGAAAAAAAAATACAAATAGATGTATAGTAGTAATACCATTTTTCATCGTTTCCTGGCCGGTGAGAAACGTGATGTAATAAATTGGGTACGTGCAACATCAATTATTCAGTCAGCTTTTGGAAGATGTCGATGCAAGTCTGCTGTGTGTCGAAATACCCTAGAAGCTCTTGAATAATCTATAATAATAATAATGATTTAATAGCTATACAAGATAAAGTAATAATAACAAAGTATAATACGTAATATAAGTATATTTCTAAATTGAATGAGAGGTCTGACCTGAACACAGAATATTTCTGAACACAGAATATTTACAAAGACATAGCGTGGTAGCCAAAAAATAATTGTCTGAAAAATATTAGAAGTAATAAACGAAATGGAAAAAGACTATAAATATAAGCCACACAATGTTATAACAAACGAAAACAAGAAAATTTATTATAATAAAACAATACTTAGCTGAATACCAATACAGGCCAATAGAGCTGGCTATAATATTGCTGACTGACTATACTATGACAAAATTCAAAAGAAGGTTGTCTTTTTGAGATCTTTAATATGTTTATTAACAGTTGAATTTTTGTTTTTTAAATGTTCTTTAAATCTTGTCTATACTTCTGCCCGACTGACCGATATAATACTATAATAAGAATAATACTGTACTTTAGCATGGGATTATTTTCATATCGCAGCATTGTACAGACAAATGTATAGGTATAAGAAAATACTCTATAAAAGAAAGAAAATACTCTAAGAATTATTCTAGGCTAAGTTTAACCCACTACACCATAGTGACATCTGGTGATATCTTTTACAGATTTAAAGCTCATTTAAAAATCACGACTGAAAAGAAAATGTGGACTCCAAACATTTCGACAGTTGTCCTTTGAAACATGATTCCGCTGTTAAAATTACACGACAAGCCCCTTTGATAAATTTACGTATGCCGCGCGGTTTTCGAGGAAAGTTAAGTTTATTTCAGGTTGCAACCACTACAAAGGCACAGCTGTGTATTGGAGCTGTTTTACAAACTTCGAACAACAATAATAGGTAATTATCAAATTACTGTACTTATCTTTTAATATGTACACGTATTTTTAAATCTTCAATATTTTCTTAAATCAATTATAGCAAATAAGATGCATGGATGTTACATTAGATAACATTAATATTAATTCAAAAACCCAAAGATACAAAGGTTTTGAGTTAATTTATACCAGAACTAAGGTGAAAATAATAAATCTACCTACATACTAACTTTATTCCATTGCTTTAACGACGATGATTTCAATTCAAACTATATTATAAAGAAATATTGTTCTAGTTAAATTGATGAATAATAATTAATGGCGTTAGAAGTGAACTGGACCTCTGGGCAGATTATTCATACTTTGCGAGTCCTAAGTTCTAATCCAAAATCCGTTATATCAAAGTTTGCTCCATAGGAGTTGTAAGTTCACGTTTAACGTACATAGGGGGACCACGTCAGAGGAAAAAAATTACTGATAATTGTGTGCAGTACTTTCAAAAGTAGACAACAGCTCCTTTCTGTTTGATAAAAAATTTCTATAAATATCTGGAGAATATAAAACTTAGGGTGTTCCATTTAAAAAACAGAAGTTGCGTAGCGTCTAGAAGAAATGGGATATCCTGTATACATATATGAAAATACTTCTAGAAGAAAGTATATCTGAAACCTTGCAACTTTTATTTTTTTCCTAAAATAATTAGAAAGGGGAGACGTGTTGACCATAGACGGACGTATGTACTGCGAACAGACTAATTTCAAAAAAGATTCCATTAGTCTTAGAATAAATACCCTACTTCGCAAAGATATATCAAAATCCCACCACCAAAATTTTGGACCGAATGCAATATTTTTTCTTTGTACCTTTAGGGTAAGAGAAAGTAAAGTTTTCCAGTTTTCCTTCGCCAATAAGTTTACAAACATGGTTGAATTTTTTGTCGCACGTTATTTTTACGCTTAGCGGTAGGGCAACTCGTCTATATGCCTTTAAAGTAGCAACTCTGAAGACTTTGTTCCAACCCAAGCCATTTAAAACCAAGAGAGACAAGGGAGACCATAAATAACTTTCGATCCAGAGTTCGCATGGGCGACCTCCAGTTCTTCAGATTTGTGTTCAAAAATAATGATTTATATCTGATTTATATGATAATTTATTCTCCTATTATCTCTCTATTAATAACTTTCTTAATACTGTAGCCTCCGACTTCCAATAAATGGATATTTTGTAGTGTATATTATTGTATTTTTGTATTGATGTAGTGTATTTTTCGTTTTTGAGTAATTCGTCAATATACGTATTTGTAATGCAACGTATTGGTAATTGTTGCATTGGCGAATAGTTTGTTCCTATTCGTTTCGTTAAATTTTTGGTTGACAGTGTACAGTGTGGCTGTTAGTTTGAAGGAACGATATGTGAGACTGCAGAATGAGAAGGAATATCTTTGATTTTAATTAATTATGGACCGTATCCTAATATAGTTACATCCATTGCGTTTTGAGATTTGAACGAAATAATCCGTCAAAACAAACGCAATGTTGAACACATAATGATTTCCAGATGCCCATTATGACTTATTCTAAATTGATAAATTCACCTTGATTCGCATGCAGGCATATTTATTAAGGTACAAACGAATATAACGAATGCACCAGTAAATTCGTTTTGAATGTGAAACCTAAAATTCAGATATCTCTCAATCAAATTATATTCAAAATTAGTGCTACCTAATAGTTACATTAGTGTAATTTGCTATATCATCTATCATTTCTATAGATCTATCTAATGAGATACTTTCTACTTTAAACTTTTCTACGAACTCATAACCGTTTTTTTATATGCTCGTATAATTCCAAAGAAGCATTACCATAAATATCAACTATAGTCCGAAAACCTGTACTACTAATAATTCTGTAGCATAAAATTACACAGATTAGTGAAAGGTATCCCAAAACAAAAGTCCAAGCAACTAGATTTGATCGAATTGGTTGTCGAAAATTGAATTTCTTCAATTTATTGTTCTTTGTTCGTTTATATTCAATTAGGTTAGCAAACACCACTTTGTTGTTGAAATGTGTTTAACCGTTTCTGAGAATAAAATTTAAAAATAAGAAAAGTTCAAAAAATAAAAAAGACAATATCGTTTATTTTTTGTTTATATTTATAATTCTTGCAATTTCTTTACATGTTTAAATTGGCACCATTGCTTCGCTGTTTACAAAAATGCTTATTGCATACTGAATTGCAATCTAAATAAATAAATTAAAATTTAATTTAATTTCAACGAGGTATCCATCATTGATAAAGACACTAATTATCTCAAACGACTTTTTTTAGAGATGATACATATTAAATAGGTAAAAATTGAATGAATTTAAGAGCAGACATCCAGTATCATCTATAGTTAACTCATTGATTTCGGGAAAACGAAGGCGAATGAGGGGGGTTAACAGCGAATGACATACTTTTCTTCTAAAAGAATTCAATTTCAAAAAATTTCTCGCTTCTACAATCTTTGCCTTCAAGTGGTGTCGCTTTTACCATTGTTTTTCGAATCAGTGGAGATGTAAACCAGTTTTCAAAAAGATATAATTTATCGATGTTCTCTCGTATCACGCAAGTGTTCTTAATGTTATAACAATTCTCAATATTTTTAAAGTGTCGTATTTGTAAATTTAAAAAAGGAACGAATGTAATATTAAAGGGTTAATGTGGTAGCTTGTGTAATGTTAAATATTGGATCACTACTATTACATGTAATTGTAATTATATTAGGTTATGTTAATTGAATTTGTAAATTATTTGTAGTTCAAACCTTTACTATTTGCAGTTCAAACATAAATTTAAATTAAATCGAAAGCTAAGAGGCTAAAAAATGTTTTTTAGCCTCTTGATTCTTAAAAAAGCTACTTGATTCCAACTTTGTACAGCCGGTACTCCTTTTTCAATGCTTTTGCAGTTTAATAATAGTAAGCGGTAGACGCTTGGTTACTCGTCTGAGAGAGCAGTTATGCAAAAATAACCACAGGTGTGTGGCGGGACAAACATAAAAATTTTCATTTACAGCATAGTAATTCTTTACAACTTAGTTATAGTTAAAAAAATGAACGAATGTCCATTAGTTTAGACTGTCAATAGCACTTTATAGTGTACAAATGTTTTTACAGTCTTAAAATACAATTCTGCTTAGCGGTATCTCAAACCACTATATATTCTTATTTCTGAAATATACATATACTTGGAAAATGGACCGACAAGTCCCTTTTAAAATTCTGATCAAATTTGAAAATTGCTCATGTGGTGTACCTTATACGAACAAAAAAATCCAGCGGTATAGTGGATTTTGCCTATCAGGCACAGCAATCGACGACACACGCCCTAAAGGAATTACATTTTGTACTTGATATAGAGGGTACTTATGACAACACCTCATATGAATCTATCGGAAGAGCCACACATGCCAAAAGCATTGAAGCCTCAACCTCAAGGAGGATTACACTGAGAGACCGTATTATTACGGCGACTATTGGTGAGGAGTGGACGACAGTGGTGGCGCTTTGGACCAACGGGTTAATTGGGAAAGCCACATAGACTCTGTTCTACTGTTCTTGCTAGGGCGAAAAATGCAGCATGGTCATGTTGCCCTTTTTTGCCTAACCCAAGCCAACCCAAATCTGCTATATTGGCTATAACTGACCATACATAGGCTGATCGTAACGTACGGAGCTATGGTATGGTGGGACAAGGCCCTAGCGCGAACAACGCGAATAGAGTTGAGCAAATTACAGCGACTCATTTGCCCAGGTATTACGGGGGCAATGAATAGCTGCCCTACTGGGGCAATGGAGGCAATGCTTAACCTCACTCCACTGCATCTGCATATGTGAGGAAAGAGGCAACCTTAGATGCCCTAAGACTACTCCGCTCAAACAAAGTGAGAATGGGAAACTTTTACGCCCACCTTATAATTCCCAAAACGATCTGCTCTAAGGCAATAGAGATGCTCAAGGACAGCATAGCTACTGACTATGACTTTGGGACCACTTTTGAAGTGATCATTACGGACCGCCAACAAGTTGGAAAACTGACGGATCCAAAATGGGGGGTGAAGTTGGGGTACATATGGCCCAGGGCTTAACATAACAAAGGCTTTGGGCATCACTCGACCATCTTCCAGGCAGAAATTCATGCTATAGATTTATGCCCATTTCTTTCTAATGCACTTCTGGGCATATTAATGCCCAGGAGTGCATTAACAAGAAACGCCAAAGGGCAAAAATCTGCATTTGCTCAGACAGCCAGGCAGCACTAAAAGCTCTGAGATATTTTACTTTTGGGACCAAGTGTGTGTGGAACTGCAAACAGTCGTTCAATCAACAGGCCACAGGCAATAAGGTTACTTTATTGTGAGTGTCAGGCCATGGGGGAATTGAAGGTAATTAGATAACCGATAGCTTTGCAAAAAAGAAGGATCTAAAGCTCCGTTCTAAGGACCAGAATCTTTCTGTGGCATTTTAAAGGACCACATCATAGGGCGTACGGAAGACAGAATAAACACTTCATGTTGAAAAGATAGAAAAGGGCCTAAGAAAGGCTTTAAAAGCAAGAAAAGGGAAGTCGAAAAGGTTCACTACCTTGTCCGCCCATAGAGCCAAAAAGTTTCTTCGAGTACAAAAATGGAGCCTGAGAATAATCACAGGTCTGCTTACTGGCCCTGGTCCTGTGAGGTCATCTCAAAAATATAGGACAGGTAGTACAGGATAACTGCAGATTTTGCAATGATGTCGTAGAGACTGCGGAGCATACATTATGCAATTGTACAGGTTTACTCCGCACAAGAATAAAATATCTAGGCAGAACTGATATAGAGCCGGCTTCACTATTACGCATCACTCGGAAATCCATTGTTGACTTTTTTAAACAGCATTGGTACATAGTAGCGGTCAAGCGCCAATATGTCAACAGTATTGGCATGGATGAGGGGATTATTACAAAGGATCAACGACAATTTGCAGTCAATCACTGTTAAATTTAGAAGTTAGAAAAGTAAGGTACGGAATTCAGTATTTGCCACTTTAAGGTGGTTGCGTGGTTTAAGGTGGTTCCTTGAATTTAGAAAATGCACTAAATTTTATGTAAATATTTTTATCGTATTGTAACCTACCTTTTTACAAATACTTTTCGAAAGGGGCACAATTCGCTAACGGCGCTCAGATTATTTAAAAAACGGTGAGCGGGTCGTGGATTTGTTTTCATTAAATTACTCTAATACAAAAATCAGGGCGCCACTGTTCATTTATGTTCAATCCTAGGTCGAACAGTAACCGAGGATATTAAAGGAAAACCAATAGTTGTCTTGAATAACATATAATGTGATGTTAAAAAATTACATTGGTTGATAAAAAACAAAAATCAATAGTTGTCTCTAAAAATAACGTAAACTGAATTAGTTACTAGGATTTTATTATCTGTTATGGGCCGCTACAAATAACGTAAGATTAATAATTATGTGCTATGATTTTATTGTCTGTTGTGGGACTGATTCAAAATTTCCCCCCCCTCGTAATTAACCGAAATCACTTATTATCCAAAGTTCGATCAAAGAAGATTTGATCACACGCGTATAATTTCTAAAGCGCAATAAAAATGGAGCATACAGAATTTTAACTTAGCTTGTTTCCGGACACTATTTTGATGACGTTACTTCCGACAGCTTCGACACTCCTGGTAAAAAAACGCCTGCGTGGACATCGCGCTGCCAACTCTTGGAATCTCGCCCTCGTGCTCACTTCCCGGATCGCGGCCACCTAGCCTCTCCAATCCACAGAGAACCTCAACCTCGAGGGCCCAAAAGGGTAGTCAGGATCTTACTTCAAATCGCAACCCCGACGTTCCCAATAAAACGAAAACTTGCACTTCTCCTGTGTACAAAATGCTTCACGCGGCGAAAAACGGCAATACCTCCATCCACGCAGCTCCAACTCAAAATATTGAACACCAATTAACCGCCGTGGTCAGGAAAATCAGTCGTAAATGTAATCTCTAACAGAAAAACCTCTCCGCGTGTTTCACACGGACACCAGCCGCACACCCTCTCGAGCTACGGTTCAAAACCTGACCTCCTTCCCTCTAACAAACCCGCTCTGATGCGAAAACCAAAACTGAACTTTGAACCCCTACACTCATTCAAATTGCGGCGGGAAACAAAATAAAAGGAAACATGAACGCTACACAGCCCCTCTCCACAAAAGAAAAAAAACGAAAACATGGAGTATTTTTTTTCTTGAAGAAAACTAACAATTTGTAAACTACAATCTAACAATTAGTAAACTACAAACTAACACTTTAATTATTGAGTTGATCTCTACTCAAGTTTCGTTCCAGTATAAGGCTTTAAATCTTTCACATGCCACCGTCCAGCATCTGAACCATCTTCGTGCCGTAAACTATAAACAAGATTTCCCACTTTCTGTTTCACAATGCACAAAACATATTTAGGGGCAAGCTTTGCTGCAAAATTCTCAGCTGCATTTGACAAAACAAAATTTCTCTTCCAAACCCTATCACCTGCATTAAATGTCACGTCACGTTTTCGTAGGTTATACGTTTTAGAATAACGTTCGGAAGCCTGATCCAACTTCTTTCGTACTTCTTCATAAATCTCTCTAAAATCATTAGATAACTCTGCATAATCCTTCCTATCATTAAAAATAAATTCAAAATTTTTATCCACATCATTAACACAAGGTTCATAAAAATCTCCCGACAGCGGAATCTTTCTCCCGAAATTTAAATAAGCTGGACTAAAACCAGTTGCTTCATGTACCGCTGTTCTCAAAGCTTGTGCGATATGAAAAATATTATTATCCCAATCTTTTTGATTTTTTCCTAAATAACTCCTAATAGCTGTTCCTATTACACGATTAACCCTTTCTACTGGATTAGTCTGGGGATGATATCTTGCATTAAACAACACTTTGTGCACCTTAAATTTTTCTATTAAATCTCTGAATATTTTCCCGGTAAACTGGGTACCGTTATCACAAACTATGTACTGTGGGACTCCATACACCAGAAAAACTTGATTTTCCATAAAAGTAACAATTATATCCGCAGTAGCTTTTTTCATCGGATGTAAAATGGTGTACTTTGTAAATAAATCTGTAATTACCAGAAGATAATTGTTTCCCTTCTTAGATCTGGGAAAAGGACCCATAATATCCACGGCAATAACCTGAAATGGTAAGTTCACATTACTCCTTCTACCTGTCATCATCCTTCCAAATCTAGGACCATTAATTGCCTTTTGTTCACCGCACACATCACAATTTCTAATATATTTCAAAATCTGCTCCCGCATTTTAGGCCAAAAAAAATCTTCCGATATGCGATTTAGGGTCTTATAAAATCCAAGATGTGCCGCAGAGGGTTCATCATGATATTTCTTGAGAATCTCCTCCCTTCGATTTTTAGGTACCAAAGGTTTCCATGGTGAAATGTTGCGCATATTCCGTCCAGGTAAGTATCTATAGATCTTATTATCTTCCACTCGCCACTGCGAATAATTTTTAGGATTATTTTCTATTTTTTCTCTTAATCGCTTGTAATGATCATCGTAATCTTCATCCTTTAACTCTTGTAAAACATCAACAGCAACAGGAACTGCTGCCCTGGAAAGTGCATCAGGTACAATATTTGCTTTACCTTTTCTATGTACTAAATCAAACTCGAATTGTTGCAACCTTACTGCCCATCTGGCTAATCTGCCTTTAGGTTCTTTCATACGATTTAACCACAATAAAGAATAACAATCTGTCACAACTGTGAACTTAACCCCTTCTATGTATGGTCGAAATTTTTCAATACAAAATATAACTGCCAGACATTCTTTTTCAGTAGCACTATAATTTTGCTCAGCTCTCGATAAAGTACGGCTCGCGAAAGCTATAACTTTTTCTTCTCCATTCAGTTCCTGCGTTAAAACTCCTCCCAAACCTACATCTGAGGCGTCACTCTGCACTACAAATGACTGAGAAATCAGTGCTCGCCAAGATTGGAGCTGAAACTAAGGCTTGCTTCACTTCACGAAAGGCTTCTTCAGCATCTTCACACCAAGTGATCCGTGCACGCTTAGTCTTACAATGGCCTCGCAAAAGCTCGATAAGAATAAAACGACGATAACCACACATGCCTATAAAACGTTTAATCTCTGTTGAGTTTGTGGGCCTCGGAAATCTTACCAATGCTTCAAATTTCTCTGGGTTAGTACGCAGTCCATCTTTTCCAACTATAAAACCTAAGTACTTCAGGGACGAACGAAAAAAACAACACTTTTCAAGGTTGATGGTCAAATTGGCACCCCTAAGTCTATCTCTTACTTCCATCAATGTCTTCAGATGTTCTTCATAAGTTAAGGAAGTAACAACAATGTCGTCTAAATACACAAAAACTCTTGGTTCCAGCTCTGGACCAAAAATTGCATCCATAAGTATTTGTTGAACCTGTGCCGAATTCGATAAACCAAATGGCAAAACTTTAAAATGAAAAAGACAGGCAGTCTTTTCTTTTGACTGATCGTCTAGAGGGATCTGCCAGAAAGCGCTCTTTAAGTCTATCGTAGATATGAACTTAGTATCTCTCAACATATTCAAGATTCTGTCAACATGGGGTAGTGGATATGAATCTCCCTTCGTAACTCCATTCAGTTTTCTCCCATCAAAACAAAACCGGTTATCTCCGTTAGCTTTACGCACTAAAAGGACTGGTGAACACCAATTACTAAACGAAGGCTCTATAACATCCAACTTTAACATACTGTCCAGTTCTGAATTTAAACAACTCAACACATAAGGTGACATTTGATACTGTCGTAGCTTAAATG
>JAWQRJ010005489.1:0-10201 GCA_033557515.1 Diorygopyx duplodentatus
TGTATATACAAACGTTCCAAAGTAGGGTAAAAAAGAGAGTCACGAAGTAGGCTTATCCTTTCTTAATTTCGTTGTCTTTAAACATTTTTTCTTAGAAATACGGGGCGGGGCTAATTGTAAGTTACTGCCTAGAATGCATCCTTCTTTTCTATTACCCGTGCGGCGCTGCCGATTTTCTGAAATTTTGCCACTAAAAGCGAACTTTCCGGTTATCGATTGTTTTACAAAACTTTGCAAACGTATTATTATTATTCACAAATGCTTATTTTATGTGTTATTGTTATAAAATAATTTTATGCAGTGTTAAATACTTGCTTTTGTAAAATTTACTTGCTTTTGTCCAATTGCGTACTCAGCATCGGGTTGTCAATCAGATTTTCAGTATTCCATTGGGCAAAAAAAGCAAGTATGACAAATTAACTGTGTTAATTTCCGATAATATACAGTTAGTTCTGTTTAAAAAGAACGTTACCAAGTTTGCTAACTACAAGCGGATGTACATATATGGTGAACTATATTTTCAAACTTGTGAAGAAACTCTCCGTTGACGGCATCGACTAACTAAGCGAACCGTATCGTTCGCTAGGTTGGTGCGCTTTATATAGGGAATGGGAGTGGGGGCGGTAGGTGGGGTCGGGTTGGTGATTGGTTGTTAATGGAACAGGACAGGTTGATGAGGGTCATAGGCATTTCCATGTGTGGCGGAGGGGAAACCCTGTATCTCTATTGAGATTATTAGGATGTTTATGGATTTCTATTGCATCCTCTTTTTTTTATTTTTCTAGGATAATAGTGGGATTCGCGGGCTAAGATTTCGGTTTGGTTACAAAGGATTTTTTAACTGGAATATTGCAACGTTTAGTATCTGTAATGCTTGTGTGTGTGTATTTTTTACTATATTTAATTAAAATAAGAGATATGTACTACATTCTTGCTTACATTATGTTGCTTGAGTTGCAACTCTATCAGAAAAATGTAAAGATCATTCTTTGTGACCAAAACGTAAAAATCATTCTTAAATCACTCTAAATTTGTAATTTCACTACCATGTTATGTATTTCATATATGATAAGAAAAACAATAGGATTGTGTGCGTTAGATTTTAAGAAAGGAAGTATCTTACATCACCGTCGTACGAGAGGGAAAAGCTTTTGTCTCAATATAATCCATATTTTTATAACTGTTAAAAGTTGTATTTTATTAAATGGTTGCAGTTCATATTTACTTACTTAAGGTACGTCATCAAAGGCCAAATGAAAGGTGGTTAGAAAGCCCCCACAAAAGAAAAAAAGAAAATTTCGAGTGAAAGTTCTTCTGAAGACGACGATCCAGTGCCATTAGAATCAGATGGAGTTAGTGAAAGTTTCTCTGATTTAGAAGAAGATTCATCCAGTGTATTGGTTCCAACTGAACCAAACAAGAAAGCTATTGACAAAGATGTCTGTAACGGTGGAAATTTTGTACTTGTGCTGTTTAATGGCAATCTCTGTCCCGGAAGCATTACTTTGAAATCAAAATAGGATTGTGTTGCCGACTGAATGGAAAAGGATTTAAAGTGTTGGCGTTGGCCACAGCGCCTGGACTCGATGATGTATGAAAATGTAGGCTCTAATCGACCTCATCTTAATTATTGTTTTCTTTTATGTGCATTTAGACATTTTTCTAAACTGTTCTATTTCTGGATAATATTACTAAATACTAAGGTTTATTATTGTAAATTTTGTCCTTGGCATTTAGGTAAACACATTCACTCATTCTCAACACTGCATTCTCAAACCAACACTGCAAAATGGGCTGCATAACCTAGTTGTATATTGTTGTAGCATGGTTTAGGTTATTTGTTTTACACTGTATGTATAGATACATTTTTCGTATAAATAATAGTACACCATCTAATCTCATCGCACTTACTTTGCTACTTGACATCCTATCATAGTTTGCCCTATAGTTAGTCTGCTGCTATATGCTCTCATATAAGGGTCGACACTTAGATATATTGCTTCCGTCAAAAATTCTACAATTCAACCAGGTTATTTTAATGAATTAGTTCACTTTGAAACTGGAAGTGTTAATACAAAAACTGATTAGCATACCTCCATTTTCGATATCACGTAATTCGTCTTCGACTAATTCAAAATCATCTTCTTTGGGCATGCCGTCGAAATTTTTAGCAAAAAGAATCTTTTTTACCTTCATTTTTAACTTGCTTGTCATCAAACCTTGGAAACTCGACATGAAATGAAATGCTATAGTAGCAAATATTTGTCGATTATAACGTGATAATAACTTAGATAAAACAAGGTTGTGGTTTGAATATCTCTACACACAGTACTACTTGGTCTCATTGAAAACGCAGATAATGTAAAAATAACTTTTTAATGTCAAACTTTTACAACTGCTTTACCAACGTTGTCCCCATTAAGAATTCCAATCAAAGCATGAGGTAAATTTTCAAACCCATTCGTCACAGTTTCCTTATATACTAATTTTCCTTCCCTTAGCCACTCCAAGTTCTTGTTAATGCCTTCCATCCAACGATTTTTCCATGAACTTACTAGGAATCCTTTCATTTTTAATTCGTTCGTGATTACAGATGGTTGAATAATTGTTGCTTTTGGTAAATCTTTGTATGAAAGATTGTAGGAAGAGATGCAACCACACACTGCTACTTTGCCATATCTTTTCATGTTTTGAATAACCATGCTACTAATTTCACCTCCAACCTTCAAAAAAGCAATCATAAAAAGTGCAATTATAAAATACATTTCATCTTTACGTTGTCAAAATAAGAATCAACTCTTTCTGGGGCAAATTCTTTCAAACTTTTCACAAGATTGTCGGTTTTGTAATTGATGACTTCATCAAATCCTAGGCTTCTTAACCATATTGCTTTTTCGTCAGATCCCGTGAGGCCAATAACTTTGCATCCTTTTATTTTAGCGATTTGTCCTACATGACTTCCAACACCACCTGCGGCACCACTGATAACCACCGTATCTCCAGCCGTTGGTTTGCAGATCTCCAAAAAACCAAAATATGCACTGTTCCTAAAAGTAATTGCCCTTAAATATCTTTATTATCTAATGAAAAAATAAACTGATTTACCCTGTCATCCCTAAAATTCCCAAAAATAAGGATAATGGAATCCCCTCTAAGGATTCAGGCACTAAATACGGAGGTCGCTTCATCAGTAATCCCGGTTGGCCATCGGCAACTGTTAAAGTCCTCCAGCCAAATTCGCCGACAACGTGTTTGCCAACTGGGAAATCTTTATTTTTCGAATCTATAATCCTGGAAATTTACTTAGGAAGCAACGGCTGAAGAATGCTTACTTACTTGGCAACTTGTGAACCGATCATCGTCGAACCTAATGGCAAACGATACGTGTATGCCCTCATGTATGGATCGACGCTAAGAAACTCAGCTTCAGCTAGATATTCTAGAAAAGAAAACAGTTTGCTGAGATATTAGTGGATATATTAGCGAATATGATGAGCATCTTTTCCTATCCTAACTATACAATTTTTAACAATTAAACAGCCAATTTGGTCCACTAGTACATTAAGATTGTCTCTATAATTTTTCTATATTCCTGAATATATTCAGACATAAATTCTTGCAGGTCCATAATGAGTTGTTTTTGCATACAACCTACATTTCCTACGCAACAAACGTTCTTATTATTACGAAATGGGACAACCTCTAGGCGGTCCATCCCACAAAATTATCTCGGAATGGAAAATATATATAACTAAATGATTATTTATTAAATGCATTAAATAATCTAGATAAATTCATTCAAAATGTTCTTAAAACAAGAATTTCAGATAGTGCAAGTAAATCAATATCTCCATACTAATTTTCAAGAAATTGAAACAATTCAATTTAGTTTGGCATCAAGGAGTACTTTTACTTTTACTTAGGAGTACTAACTCTCATCACACCCAAATTAATTTTTACACGTTGTATTTTTAATTAATTGTAACGCCTTCCCCCCTGCCACGTTATTTTTTGTTGCTGATTTATTTAATTATTATTTAATTGCTCTTAATTGTGATTGATCACACCTGTTTATTATCATGTGAATAATTATTAGAAGTGTATGTGGATTAACGTAAAGACTATTGGGTAATGTGGTCAGTATTCCTTCCAATTAATTTAAGGTAAGACTTAAATTACCTCCGTTTTTCAGTGGTGGAATGTCTTCTTCCACAAGCTGAAAGTTATCGTCTCTTGGCATTCCATCGAAAGGTCTCACGTATGTGAACTTTTGCGCTTTGGATACTTTGACTTTATTGATAATTGTACGTAGAGGTTTCATGGTTGAGACACTACTATAAAAAGTGACGTTGTGTTGCCGTTGTTATCTGCCATAACAAGTTCAAATAAACACGCTGATGGGCAAAGTGTATTTTTGTGTAGATAACAGATGATAACTTTGTAGCGTAACTATAGGCGAAGTAAATATAAACGCAGTGTAAAACTTTGGTTAACTATTTATTATACGTACGTAATCATTTACTTAACGGATATTTGTTTAATTATATTTTAATAATTGTTTTTCCCAGATTCTCTCCATTGTAAGCCAACTCTAAAGCTTTAGGATAATTTTCAAAGCCTTCTATTATAGTTTCCCTTGTTTTCAATTTTCCTTCCTCAAACCATTTAATCGCAAGTTTTATGGCATCTAACCATTTATCTAAGACCGCAGGTACTAGGAAGCCGATTAAAGACAGCTGTTTTGTTAAAATCATTGGATGTAGCGAAGGAAGCTTTGGAATAAAATCACTGGCATAAGAACTGATAGACCCACAAACAGCTACTCGACCAAATGTGTTCATATTATCCAAAATTTTCAAACTGAGCTCTCCTCCAACCTGTGAAAAAATCCTTTTAAGAAAATATTGTAAACGGTATAAAATACCTGCGTACGTTATCAAAGAAACAGTCAACTCCATTTGGGGCAAGCTTCGCCAATTCTTTTGTGACATCAGCAGTTACATAGTTGATGACATGGTCGAAGCCAATCCCTTTTAACCATAGACACTTCTCTGATTTACTGGTCACGCCAATCACCTTGCAACCCAAAATCTTACCAATTTGGCCTGCTAGATGTCCAACGCCACCGGCTGCTGATGTTACAACTAACGTGTCACCAGCTTTTGGTTTACAGAATTCTGTTAAACCATAATAAGCCGTTATCCTTTAAAAATAATATATCAATAAAAAGGATAGTTGATAAGTGAGTCAATTTACACATTTTGTGGCACTTACATAGGAATACCAAAAATTGCAAGATATTTTGATATGTGGTATTTCTCGTCTATAATATAGTTGGGTAAATTGTATTTATTTTTAGCTGAACCATCAGTTATAATGTACGTAGCACATGGGTAATAACCCAAAATATGTTTACCGGTAGGAAAGTTTGTATTTTTAGATTCTATAATCCTAAAACAGACCGAAAAAGTTAATATCAAGAATTATTTTCCTTCGGAAATATTTACTTTCCAACTTGTAATGCCCACACTGTATCGCCTACACTTAATTTGCTGATAGGTAGATATCTGACAATCAAATCCACACAGATATATTTTGTTTCAACAAGAAATTCTACAATGAAAAAGAGATAATAATTGAAATATGTATAAATAGTATTACTAAAAGGGCATGACGTCTTTACCTCCATCCTTTATTGAAGGTAAGTCCTCCTCTGAAATGGTGAAATTGTTATTTTTTGGTAGGCCAGCGAATGCCTTAGTATATATAAATTTCTTCGTCTTCACCATTTTAACTTCTTGCTGACTAAAGCATCACTAAATACAGTTTAGTCTGTCTTATCAAACTTGATGTATTTCTATTAATAGCACCAAAAATAAGATGCAACAACATTTGGTGATAATGTCTGAACTGCACAACAAACATAAAAAAATATAACAGAATTCCTGTTGTGTTCAAATTTGTTTACTAAAACCGATATAAAAACAGAATATTTATGCAAGGTGTTAAAACGGTCTAAAATTGAAAATTTGTGCAACCATATATGCCATTTATACATATAAAGTGTCACGGCTATTGAATTATTTCTTTATTTCATTGATATTTAAAACAGTAAAACAAAATTACAATAAAACAAGCAGGTGGCCTAAATTGATTGTTATATCACTTTACTAGATCTGTCCTAATACGTATACGACATGCAGTTTAAATACTTTATTTTTCTAAAAGTTTTGTTTCAGAAGAATTTAAGCATGTAATATTTTATTTCAATTTATCTACTTTAAATTTAGTATTATACAGATATTTTTTAAATACCTCCTTGAAATTAAACGGTTAACAAGTCATCATAACCAGCGATAACGATACCTTTATCTACGTTTTCATCAGTCATGCCATACAATGAATTATTGCCTAATAAAGTGTTCATGTTACGTATGTCAATAGAAGTCTTGTATTTACGAATTTCCAAGCAAATGTGCAATCTATGCAATCTATCTTAAACACCATCATTATTATGATAGAATAACATCTTAATTGACAGAGAATTATAATTGAACTTTTAGTTACTTAATTGTTTGTTGGCTTTGGATTACATATTTTGTCTTCAAACTACAAGGTAGAAAAGGATATAAATTGGGAAAATTCGCTAGATATAATTATCCCTACCATAGTTTGATTATTGTAGCTGAAATCATGTTCAAGTTATTGGTAGTATTCTCTTTTTTATACAAGTTAGCAGTAAAATCTTAGAAATAAAAGAATTATGCGTATCGAAATATCTGCAATTTTCTTGATCCTTTATATATTCCTATTTTCCGGTACCAGACACTTAATATTATCTGTTACTAACGTCATTCTTACTTTGGAATGCTAAAATAACACCAAATTGATAAACTAATTTTCATAACAAAGAAAAAATAGTTTATTGTTCGAACAAAACTCAACTTATAGCGCTTAATAAGAAGAAAACAAACTTTCTTTAAATTTAAAATAATTATTTTATACATAGAACTAACTTCATGACATTTTTTTAAAGAGATCTGTACCCATCAAGTTATTATTTCAATTGTTACGATTAAATAGTGATAATCGCATTATTGTTTTTATAGTTTTAAAAATTTAATTAAACTTGAATAGCTTTATGAAAACCTAATTTATATAAACTTTATATCATTATTTTTATTATGCTAATAATAATAATAAGACGACAATGTTATATGGCAAGACAATAAATAATACCATTAGCAGCATATATTTTCAATCTTGTGTTCAATATTTTTTGTGATTTTCTTTACTTTCTTTATACCTTTTCCTTAGTGTGGTCATAACCATGAACTATTACATTTTAAAACTATCTCCAAATAATGCAAATTATTTATAGTATTCTTGGTTCACGTAAATTTAGATAGAATTTTCAAAAGAAGGGAATATCATAACGATAAAGAGAGTATGTGATGATTAGAGAAAATACGGACATACCCCACTTTCCTTTGTACACCACTCACCAAAAATTCTTTGGATGTAAAAATTAAGGCTATTCTTGGTTTCAGTTTCAAATCCCAAATTAATTTTCTCTTTCTTCTTAAACAGCCATTATTAGGAGTTACAATTAAAAACAAAAAAAATGACTAAAATCTTCCACGCTTAGTTTAAAAGACGAACATTACACTATGAATTAATTGGCATTTTTTTCTAGAGTTGCACAATTTTACACAAATTAATATTGTAAAAATTAGTATAAATGAAAATATCAACGAAACTATAAAAAAGTAATAAAAATTAGTTATTAATATTATATGTTGCGTTGAATAAGTCCAGTAGATATGTTGTTTCATATTTAAAATAAATGAATAAATAGTTTTTCATTTATTTTCAGTTATTAGGCAATTTTTTTGTTATTTTATTTTTGAAAATTTATATCTTTTGTTTATATTTAAAATTATTCTCCACTTCCCCATCGCCCTCTGGCGGTTTGCCATCTGCCTCTTCCATCCCTCCCTCCTTTTCCACCTCTCCATGGTCTTCTTCCACCTTTGTTGAATCAAACCATCAATTTATTTTGAAGTATAATACAAACAGGCTATATTTAGTCAAAGTTTTGCCCGCTATTTAATCAAGCCCCATTTATGAGTTATTTAACGTTTTTGAAAAAAAACATTTGCCTAAAGTTGAAAGCCAACAATGCTAAAGCTCTCTGGCAATTTAATTTAAAAATTTATTATTTTATTTTAAAATTTTTGACTGCTCCACAGTTTAAAGTTATTTTATTATATAGGTTGTCCTATTTGTACTAAACAGTATCCAATTTTAAATAGAACACGGTGTATACTTTTTAGTTTTTGCATATCTTCTCGAATTTAAGAACTACCTTAAGAGTTACTTGATATTTTTTGACAAAAGTAATGCAGTATTTTTGCAAATTAGATATTTCTGCCTTGAGCTACGTCAGAAAAAAATCTGAAAAATGCTTGTAGGTTATAGAGTCTAACTCATATCACTTTTATTTGAAATTTAATTGAATAGCTTCTAGAAGAAACGGCCTACAAAAATGTATACACAAGAAATCTTACAATACAGGTAAGCTCATTTTATGTAAAAAAAAATATTTGCAAAATTCTTTTCTGAAACGAATAGAGTAGGGAAATATTGAGCACGGTCAGAAGAACAAACAAAACAATCTCCAACAAATCTCCTCTTCTTTCTCAACTTTTTTCTTATGGAATCTATTATTATTAATAATAATATCGATCTTTTTTCATACTCGGAAACATAAAAAATAATACCTTAGAATACGTCCATTTTTAAATTAATCGAGTTTTAATAGTTTAATAGTAGCCTACCCTACCATAAAATTTTAAAATTATTATATTTCGTAGGGGACACATTTTTACAGTAATATCCTAAGGTTATACTGTATCAGGAAAAGTAAGGAAAAGTTAAAAACATAATTTTGATTTTCATTTTTTCAATATTACTACGTTTTGCAACTTCATTTTGGCATTACATAATGTAGAAAATTAAGGCGCTCATTTTTGATCCTAATACTATTTGATAAAAATTCACTCCCGCCATAAAAAATTATGAATATTTAAAGCTTCATTCGGAGTTAGTCATTAGTCCCAAAACTAATAAAACATTATTTTATCTTCTTTCACTGTTATGAAAGATACAGTAAAATTAATAAATTATCTGAAAAGTTTGCATTGTGGACCTGTTTTTACCTCCTAATACCTCTCATGTCCTGTCTTATTTGTATATCAGGTAAATTAATGCAAATCAGTGCTCTTTGCCGAATGTTATTACTATCAATTTTATGATTTAATAGTTAGGTGTGCGCTAATTACCACCTCTAAAATATCAGCTTGCTGTAGAGTTGTTATCATGGTTTAGAATTACTTAAATTTGTGCTTAAAAAGGTCATTTTTATAAAGCATTACATTTCTTCGAATAATACAATTTTTTTGTAATTGGACTTGAAGGATTTTAGTAATTCCTATATATTGGCACATATACAGTGTTAGTATTGAAGTCGGTACCATAGCCACGCGCATGTCTCTACCATAAGACGCCCACAGCGCAGTGGGGAGGCGCGCTTTATTCAGCGGCAGGCTTTAGTTGAACCTGGCCCGTTGACGTAGCTAGCGCTCTTTTACTTAATATTTCTACGTAAATATACGTAAAACTTAGAAATATCTCCTTTCAAATATTATGGGCATTAAATGTTGATTGCACAAAAGGATCACAAATCTATTCTTATAAAAGGATAATAAAGCAATATTCTAAAATAAAATAAATTCTTAAAACCCCATTTGAACATACAAAAGAATACTAATTTAAAAAAATTACAACTGCGGCTCAAATAGAAATTCTTAAATTCTTTAACCCTATTCGCATTATGCTGAGACCAAGCAGCATCCGGGTCTATTCCGGGAATCTCGTGAATAGCCGGAACTATTTGCGTTTCTAGCAAATCTAGATATTTCCGGGCATTTAAAGTCCCATCAATAAAAAAAGAGCCTATTAAATGGTCACCAAGAATTCCAGTCCAAACATTCAATTTTTGCGGATATTGAGTACGAACAGGAAAACTTTTATGCAAATTTTCCCGATACCAATATCGAACTACGGCAGAATTGTGTTTTGCGTGCAGTGAAAAAGTCGATTCATCGGTGAAAACAATATTTTCAATAAAGTTTTCATC
>JAWQRJ010005490.1:0-10199 GCA_033557515.1 Diorygopyx duplodentatus
GGGCGATTCCGCAGCTAAAAAGGTTACCGTTGTTCTTACACCATATCAGTCTATAAACCCACCAAGTTTCATTTAAATCGGTGAGACACACTTGCCTGTGTTCCCTTGTTAGTTAAAAGTAGATTACGGGAAATTTCATTCAACAATTTGAAACTTTGAAAAAAATCGTAGTCTTCTTAGGCTTCCATCATTTCTGTATGTCGTCTCTTACTAGAGCAGCTTAACACTGCATCCAGTTGCAATTAAAACATCACAAAATTAATACAATATAACCCTTAAACAGTTTATGTACAGGTAGAAGACAAAATAATTGCAACTTCGTTAAATTATACCTCTTAAACTTAAGGTAAGTGTCAAAATTCAAATTGTTTACGATATTAAAACAACAAATTTACAATATATCAGTGTATCAGTGTATAATGTACTTACACGTATGAATTTATGTTTAATGTAAAGAAGCAAAACGACAAAACAAGTTCTATTTTTAGTGAGCAACCTTAGAATCAAAAGTAGGTCCTTTCGAGTGGCTTTCACAAGCATTGAAGGAAAACAGCTTGGTCAGCTAAGAGAACGAATATTTGCTTGCTAAAACGCTGCTTTTGTGCACGTCTTTTTAAGGAAATGCACCCCTTCAAGACGCTTCTACGCTAAAAGATTGTGTAGTACAGCTCTACAAAGATTTTTGCACAGTTATCTTGTACATAGAGGTATTTAATTTTCTTTTAAGACTTCAAAGTACGGACGCTCAGTGTCCATTAAAATAACACACTAGAAAGAAAATGATATTGTGTAGCCTATAAAACAAAAGTATTCTCTAATGTACAGCTCGTAAAGTCGGTCGTAAAATGGCGTGTCTACCACAAATTTATCCTTGCTCCATTATTTAATTCGGCAAATTGGAGAACCCAACCCCGTTAAACCCTCTTTCTGAACACTAGATCAATAAGTTTTCCACGGCCCACGTAAAATCTTTGCATTCGGCATAAGCAAATTCAGTCGGAATCTTTTCAGTTATTATTTATGGGGAATTATAACAATGGGTGATCGATCTAGGGCGCCACGTGCGTTTAGTCGCTTTTGGCATTCTGTGAAACTCATATCGCTCTCTGAAATATTTAGGTTACGGCATGACGTTATGAAGTTAGCCGTAAATTATGAAGTGGGCGTGCAGTTAGGGGACGAGCTTTTGGTACTAATGTTGACCCTAAGTGGCTGTTGCAAAACCTTGTTAAACTGCGAATGTTGAATAGCAATTTAATGCTGAAGGGATAAATTTAAAAATATATATAATTGAGATACATAAACGAAAAATGTTCGACTAGCGCATAGCTAATTAAATTTTGCGACTGAAGAATGTATAAAGCACACAATCTGGCTAGCACTTTTAGTAAGTGCAAGTGAAGTCGTTTAGCAACTCTTTGCTAACTAATTTGGCAGATTATTGCCACTCTTTCCTTTGTATTTACAGGAAGTTTTACTACAATGTAAGGTGAACGGTAATTTGTATGCAGTCTGCTATCATATACGCGACAAAAAGCCGAACAATGTTAGAGATTTATGCAATATTACGATTGAAATAATGATATCAATATATTCGGCAATTATTAGATAACAATTCGGTAGGCACACAATGTCCACAAAACAGATAACCAAAAATAATTCTGCTATCTATAATACTGGTATGTTTCTGCTAAAAAGTGCTAATAATATAGGCTTAATATGATAAATATAGCACATAGAGTTGAGAGAAAAAGTGCACTACTTAACACAGATTAACACAACAGATTATTCCTACATTCTGGATATTTAATGATGGCATTAATGGAATATATCTCGTTTGTTCCGAAACCTCTCAACAAACTAAAATTGGAAATCGATCAATTGGAAATCGATCTACTGCAAATGAATTATTAATTATTTACCAATTATTTCATCAAAATAATAGATAACAATTGCAATTTTTCAATAGTATCTTCAATAACTCTTCTGGTGACTTTTTTGTGCTTTTGAACATTACTATACAAATGGCTACAGTGGGGGAACAAAAGTTCAAACAACATCGTTCAACACAATGTAGTAGAAAAGCAATTCGATTAAATTGTATCCGCATTTGGCAATAAATGGTAGAATTACAATTGCAATAATAACAAAAATATGCAAAATATTCCGCAACAACTAAACTTTTTATTAAATATTATTTCAAGTTTCTACAGATTTTGATACGGATGATATGCTCCTAATTCTGCTCATGGCTCACTATATACTGTTTATGTCGAATTGTTTGAAAGTAGTTAATACCAAATGATAAACCAAAATTTAAGTAAGACCAAATGGTCCATCTTCAGATTTTCTACTTGCATCATCGCCATTCTAGACTGTTTATAGCAGATATTCCTCCTCTTGCTTGTAATACATCTTGTACACACGAGTATTTTGGTCATAGAATCAATGATTTTGAAATCCTTCAAATAAAAAAAAACAAGGAATATTTTCATAAAAAAAACATTTTCTCACACCTTAACATTCATAAATTCATCATTCATCATTATTCTAGGAAATGTTTTCCTTATTGTATTATATTGTGTAAGGGTTTTCTTTGGTTATAACACTAATAACACACCTCACTGGTAATAACTGTTTAATGTACAAATAATAAGTGAATAATACATAAGTTTCAACGTAGTGGTATCGACACAAGCTCAACGAACGACCTATCTCTTCGACATCTAGTGGGCGACTGACTGACTCTAGGTTGTAGCGCATGCGGACTAGCTAACAATTGTAGTATTTCATAAAAAATAGAAAATAATATGGTTAGAGACAAAAGACGGTACAGTAAACAAATAGAATCTGCTTGCTACGTCCTAACTAACTTTACATTTCAAATTTCAGCAAATATTTTCAGTTTAGTAAATTTACACTTTGACACACAAATTTAAATTTAACTTAATTTTCATAAAATTTCTCAGTGTCGAAATTTCAAGGCAATTATCTGAATTTTATTTAAACACGTTCTCTTATCAAAAAGAGTAAAAAAGATGCATACACATAGTCTCTACGGTAGACCGTCCATTAGAAATATATGGGGAACGGATAAAGCTAGAAGTCTGAAAATTTGGATTTGAATATGGTAGGAAGAGAACTAAATGATAAAAACATTTTCAATATGCTGGCTGTTCCGGTTATACCGGAATTTGACAACAGCGTTTTGAATGAACCCAATTTTAATGTTTTTTCTCAATCTACATTCAGTTTTCAACAACTTTCGTAATACATTTTCCAGGCTTAAACTTAATCGTTTTCGAGATATTGATTTTTTTCGCAAAAATTATGCAACCACAGCAACATTTTCAAAAATCGAATTTTCATAATTAGACATATGCGATAACGTTCATACTTCATTAAGCATTAGTTGAGACATCTTGTCAGAAATACATCCGCCGGGACATTCTTACATGACTACTTTTCAAAATTGAATTTAGAAATAAGACACTTTAAATAATAAAAGTGTTTTTTTTTAATGGCATCTACCAAATATTTTTATCTTATCGAATGTGGAATTAAAATCCTCGTTAAACGGTATTAGGTTTCCTTATACCTAAAATGTATCATTTTTCGATTATTTAAAAAAACGACCTTTTGACAATACATTCATTTGTTGTAAATTGGGTTGCCTACAAATTAGCTATCGGTGTTGACGTTTATATAACTTAGGTTGGTTAATTTCATATTTAGGGTGAAAGCTTAATACAGGTATCATTTGGAAATCGAGTTAGCAAGATATTTCACATGTTTAGTTCTTGACAACGTTAACCTTTCTGTGTTCTAAAATTGCAACTCAATGTTGATATGAATTTATTTATTATTCATGGTCAATGCCAACAAATAATAAGTAAAACGTGCAGGACATTTAACGAAAAATATCCGAATTTGCCGCCGCTTAATAGAACAAAATTCAGAAGGTTACAACCCAATTTTATAAGTCACGGGAAAACAACTAGCAAGCATATGCAAAATATACAACTGCAGCAACATTTTAAAAATCGAGTTTTCATAATTATATTGTCCATACTTCATTAACCATTAGTTGAGACATTGAACTTTTCAGAAATACATCCGGCGCGGCGGGACATTCTTTACAAAATGATGTAGTTGTGGCTTTAGCTTATTTTCATGGTAATCGAAGACTTAAATTACTAAAGAAAATGTTCAAATCGTTCTCCATTTCTTTCTAAACAAATCAGAATTCTTGATAGTGTTCTCTAGTGATAGCGTTCTCGTCGTTCGTTACCGGTTTAGTTTTTCGTATTGCTCCAGTTGCTTTCCCATGACTTATAAAATTGAACTTCTCATGACTTCTCCAGTTGCTTTCAACACTCTGAATGATACCTTCATTCATTTTTCATCCTAAATATAAAATTAACCAACCTAAGTTACATAAACGTCAAAATTGATAACCAATTTTTAGGCAACCCAATTTACAACAAATGAATGTATTGTCAAAGGATCGCTTGTCCAGCCAGAGCTCGGAAAACCTTAAAAAATCGAAAAATGATACATTTTAGGAATAGTGAATCCTAATATCGATTTAACGAGGATTTTAACTCTACATTCGATAACATAAAAATATTTGGTAGGTACCTACCATTTAAAAAAATATCACTTTTTGTCACTTAAAGTTTTCTTATTTTAAAATTCAATTTTGTAAAGAATGTATGTAAGAATGTCCCGCCCGGTGTATTTCTGAAAAGTTGGATGTCTCAACTAATGGCTAATGAAGTATGAACATTATCGCATAAGTCTAATTATGAAAATTCGATTTTTCAAAATGTTGCTGCGGTTCCGTAATTTTTGCGAAAAAATTTAATATCTCCAAAACAATTAAGTTTAGGTCTGGCAAATATATTACGAAAGTTGTTGAAAATTGAATGTAGATTAAGAAAAAAATTAAAATTTAATAATGGTAATTGCATTTAAATTAGCAAAGCTGTTGTCAACTTCCGGTATAACTGGAACCGCCAGCTTCAAGTCCAAATTTTCAGACTTCTAGCTGTATCCGTTCCCCATATATTTCTAATGGACGGTCTACGGTAGACATCCTGTATATGTATGTAGTTTGTTAACAATTGTTAGCAAATACCGGAAACTCCCCAAAGATCCTTCCGCAGTTTTAGTCACCTTACGAGAAACGCTCTTGAGCCTCAAAATATTTTGAGTGCATTTTTACATTTTTACACTGTCAGCGCCATCATGTGATCAACGGTCAAATTAACTCGTCGTTACAGCAAGCTATTATTTCTCAACGCTTAAAACCCATTTTATATCTTTAAATGAGTTTTTTGAAAGTTGAGACCTATCAAAATCGATTTTTCGCATCGGAACCCCCAAATCCAGCAAATACCAAAACTTTTATAGTTCCTTTTCGCATATTATACTGTCAAAGTTCGGCTCCCGTCACCTTGACAGTTACTGTCAGCGCATGACACGCTAACCTTAAAAGTTAGGCCAAGGTGAGTATTTTTTAAAAAAAAATTTTTAATTTCACCGAGCCAACGTAGGCTGGTAGGTAAATCACGTCGTAAGCATAATCGAAATACGCATTATCGTCATTCTTTGTATAATTAAACGGAAAGCTTCAAATTGATTCAATGGGGTACGCTTTTTTTTTCGATTGTTTCGATTTAGATCTGTTACATCAAACTTCGAGAAATTACTGCCGATTTTCAAACGCTCGTAAAAGAATAAAAAGATTTTATTGAAAGTTGAGACCTATACAAATCGATTTCTCGCACAGAATTCTTGAAATCCAGCAAACATCGGCCGTCTTCAGAAAATACCTACACACACACACATACATACAAGAATTGCTCCTTAAGATTAGATACAAATAGGTATTACATATCTAGCTGCAAAACACCTGCTCTTGGTTTTCGGATTCCTAACCCAGCTTTTTGTTAAAACGTGAAGAATATTGAACTTGACGTGCGCGACTGTGTGGATATTGGTTTTGGTATTTAGCACCCGCACAAACATGTTAAAAGAAAATTCCATCAAAATATAAAGAATAGAACACTTTTCAGTATATCATATTAATTCGCCTTTTTCAATTTAGTAATTTTGACTTCCCCTTCGAATTGAACAACTCCAAAATATGTCAACAAAAATTCCCATCAATCTTAGAAATTCCAATCTACCATTTAGAACTTTTTACTTAATATTAAAAGGGTGTTTGAGATTGCTTAATTTAGGTGGGTTAAAACTTAGGTGGGTTGCTTAATTTAGGTGTATGGTTAAATAGATTTCGCCCGTTCTTTAAATATCTCAAAATATTAAGTATCGATGAATCATTTGTAGTTCTTAGTAATGAGTTTTGTAATGATTTCGAATGCATTTGAAAAAAAAAACAATCATCATATGTTGAATAAAAATTAATTTGCGACTTTTGTATTGTCTATTGGCAATAAAATACCACAGTATCCTTACTAGTAACTTTTTTAATCACTGTGATAATACCGGGTGAGTGTAAATGATTGAGGCAATTATAGTGGGTTGGCATCCCTGATGATTTGGTAATATATCTCTCTTTATGTCAAGATTAGTTTTTAGGTTAGGGTAATTATTAGGGCACTAACGACAATTTTATTTTATTTTACGTTTTGATTTGATAAATTTAAATTGAAAATCAGGGATGCAAACAGTAAAACAAAAAAATCATACCAACCGAGCAAAAAAAGTGACAATCATTTATAGTCACGCGGTAGTATTTTTCTAAAGTTGTAGCTCTGAATACGCACCTTAAAATGCCTTCTTTCAGAGATAGAGCTGATTTAATTGAAAATTAAATGAGCTATACATTTCCAGCTATAAAAAAAATTATAAGACAACGAAAAAATAATTTATTTTTTAATTAAATATGTTGAAACATCTAACTCTTAGTAAAATTCTACTATTCATTGTTGAATATTAATCGGTGTAGCATTTACAACATTTTGATACGACTAACAGCAATTGTTTAACGATATCTCCAAATAAAGTAATATGAGGAATATGACAGTTAGGTGATCATGCAGGCCATGGAATGTATGCATCTTGCCCAATCCACCTATTTTGCATTTGTCCTACAAGAGAATTTTATTACAGACTAACTTATCTTCTTCAATTCCTGTCCAAACGGATAGTATTAATAATCTTCAGATAGATCCAACAACAAAATCCGAAAGTTAAAAAAAAACCGTAGGTAATAAAGAAAAATGTTAAACTCTCACATTTCGTTCAGCTTCTATAAATTCGCTTGCTGACAAATAATATAGCTTCAAGGGACTTTTAAAAACTTAAATTTCCCTGTCGGTTGATAAATAACCTCAAAATTCAGGATTTGTCGACATGCAAATCGACCAGTTTCAGCATTCTTAGGCTCGAAAATCGTTGCCTACATCCATATTTTACGTTGGCATTAATTTTGGAAATTACCAGTTATCATTATTTAACACCGTAGTAAAAAATGTATCAAATATGTAATTTCCATTATTCCCATTTCCTTCTTCTGGTTGTTCACGTTGGAGATTTGCAGTTTATCCTTTTTACCAGATGTTAGATTCTTAGATTTCGTATCTAAGGCAATTTATAACTATGGTTATAACTGGTGACTGCGTAACCGCGTTCGCTCGGTTAAATTTTTTTAGTTAGTTTCAATTTCAAACTCAAATTCGTCGTAGTTATTAAGTATTGCACGGTTGCTTGGTAGATATCGCAATTGCGGTAAATAAATGTACATAGTTTCCATCGATTTTACGGAACGGTATCTTTAAATCCAATAAATATTGCCCGGGAAAGTTAAATCATCTTCGAGATCAGATAATACAAATAAATAAACATACATACATACATACAAGACTAGCGCGTTCAATATTATTAGATTGTGAACATCTTTAATTTTTTTTTAGGTATTCTTTTGAGATATAGCTTCAACTTTCAAAGCAAATGTACAAGTGATAACCAAAATTTATATTACTTTCTTTATTTACTTTTTAATTTGTGATGTACTGTAATGGTGATGTATGTTTGATTTGAAAAGTAATATTACCGATATTGCCAAAAAATATTATCTACATACGTACTTTTCCGTGGTTTAACGGTAAGGTTTTTGCTATTCAATCCGGGTTATCATAATCAGCATTATTGCACAATAGTGCATAATAAACTGTGTTATAAACATTGCATATATGTTTTTAATTCCGTTTAGAATTCTCTACATATTTATAATTTGCGTGGTACAGCATCATTATGTTAATGTTTAACTATCACCTATATGTGAAATAGCTTTAGTAACAATGATTGTTTACGTGAGTTGGGCTCAAAATGTCATGGTTGAAGCGTATCTTTTATATGAACTACAATGATTCTGAATGACGTAATCTAGCAAATATTGCACGGGTTTTCAGGACCGCGCCATTTAATGCCGTGTCGTCCTTGGTTGTATTATGTCATCATCAACTGCTCTCCTATGTTTGCCACTCACTTAGGCGAGCTGGGTTCATAGTTCTATTTGATTAAAGTTTTGGTCAATCATAAAAATTATATGCCGACGTTTCTGTATCTAAAATTAAATTCCCATAACAATTGGTTTGTACCCAATTCATACGACCTTGTGTTAAAATTAACAAAGAATTAGCTAGAAAAGACCATGGTTTAATGTTTATAATGTATAATCGTTTCAAACGCTGGAATGTTTGGAATCTCTGCTATAAAAACGTATGTTTATCGCAAAAATATCTTCATAATAACAAACTGCTACGGCAGAAATTATTTGTGTGCTATTTAATATGAGTTATGGTCATAACGCACGAGTATAGGTGAAATATATCACAATTCAGCATAAACTGCAGGTGAGTGAAGTGAACTATGTCAAGGATGAATGGTTGTAATATTTATTTGACTTGCCTCTATTAATCCTTTGTCTTGCGTTTATAACTTTTGGGTTTGAAAATACTTTTTGAATTCTTTAAAATTGTGGAATCCGGAAATATTTGATTGTACGTGCAGTCGCTTTCATTACGCTGGGTGTACTTGCAGTCATTGTTCTCTTATGCATTCTGTAAATCTCGGCAAAGTGGAATATAGGACGTCCATGTCTTGCATTTCAGGAAATTCTCGTAACAAAGGGAAACCAGATTGTGCAATATAGCGCGACCGCAACCTGATACCTGCGGAATTTCATCAAGTTTAATTACGCCGTATCGCAGTAAATACCGTCATGATTCACCTTATCCTTAACCTTGACCAATGTTGATGTAGTTTGTTTTAAACTGCAGCACACCCGAACGACTTACCATACGTGACAGTCGAAAGAGTTTTGTTTTTAATGGTGTGTTTTAGGTGTATCAATTACGGTGGTTTTGAAGTGTGTATTTTTAGAAATTTTAGTATGAATTAGAAAAAGAATTGTTGCCTGAGAATTCGATTAACCGCGCTTTAACTGTTAGAGGAAGAAACCAGAACCTATCAAAGGGGAAGACTTTGAACGAAATTAGGGCCTATGAAAACAGCGGGAGGTGAAACCAGGGGAAGAATGAATGTTGGAACAGAGAGCGATATGGACGGAGAAACATAATGAGGCATATCAACACTTAGAGATTAAAATAGAGCTGGAGTAACTGGAAAGGGTAATGTAGAGAGAGAGGACAGCGGCTGAATCCAGAAAGCTCCTTCTTCTAGAAGGCTGAAAGATCTCAGAAAAGAAATTAAAAACACTGTCTTGGGCAGGGAAACTATAGGCCACCTCGAGTGGAAAACTAGAAGAAGGAAAAGTTCTTTATTTAACACCAGGTCTTTTAGATCGTACCAGTCCTAGCGCAGTAAAAGAATAATATAAAAGCTGTTGAAATACATAATTGGGCGGAACAATATTGCGAACACCAATTTGATGATTGAAAAAATATTTGATCGCAAATTTTGGATTTAATTGTTGATCTATTCCCGGAATGGGCACCTTTTTCTTCAGTGGGCCGAATGAAATGTTCATATCATGACACGGGCCGGAATTAACTGAACCGGTTAACAAAAAACAATCAACCTAAAAAATGTTACTTGAATTACAAAATTATTAATGTATTTAAAAAAAAGTAAATGCAACATTTAATGACGTAAATAGGAATCGATTTTAGATAAGTGCAGATAAGAACTACAACGTGGAATAAACA